>SWBL01000482.1:0-28716 GCA_024195585.1 Aureobasidium sp. EXF-3400
TATCCCAACCATAACCGTCGGATCTGTTGATGATGTCAAGTCCTCCATGAATCTGCTGCTGCCCGTGCCAGAATCTCCCCTTGGCCAGAAGTATTCCCGCATCGCTACTGAAGTTCTTGTTCATGGCCCTGAGACCGTCCAGAACCAAAGTTCTTAGGCGAAGATCATGTTTGAAACTGTGCAATATCAGACCCACGTTGGCGACAGGGCATGTATGACACCAAAAGGCAACATCAATCAGCTCTACCATCTGTAGAGTTCCAGCGAGGCGTTCAAGTATTATAATGAAGTCGAAGGACCACATAGAGCAGGACTCCATGTGCAGATGAGTCAGAGGCATAGAGAATAGCGCATTATTCATCCGGCGACCCAGAGAAGTCAGGGAGAAGCCAACGTCCTCAGACATAGACATCTGACTGTCCTCAGGTCTCTGTTTCAATTCAAGGCAGCTGAGGCTCGACCATATGAGGATGTCCACGGGTCCGTCTCTGATGCAGATGTCAACGTCTGGTAGAAGTCCTCCGTCAGTCAGCAGCAATCTGGAAAGGGCAGTTTTCGTTGCTTGAGTTCGGTGTGAGACGAATGAATTGAAAGTGAATAGTTTTCGACGTATGGTTGTTTCATGGCTTTGTAGAAAGGGACTCACAGGGTGGTCGAGATAGTCGAAGTGCCTCAGAGATGTACCTACAGTCCTCATATAGGCAGGTCACGAAGTAAGACCAGATTCTTTGGTATGAACTACACGGTCTACATCGATCGTTCTTGCTAGAAACTGAGAGTCCGCGACTTGTTTTTAAAGACGACAGGAAGAGCCAGGTCTTTATATTCGTTCTACAACAATGACTACTGCTTCATCAAAGGCCATGCTTGCTACTGCTGCTGATCGCTAGATGATTTCAGCAGCTAGTACACAAAGACTCTCAGACGAGCATACCATTGAGTCGTCTACAATGCAACAGTTTTCCTCGTAGTCATTAACTTAAACAGCCATGGTACAAAGTCTATAGAGTAGGTTAGAGACACGAGGGGGACTTGCCTTGTAGCAGAGCGTCCGAGACGCTACAGCTAGGTTGTGCTTAAGGGGAGACAAGACATGCCGGCACACGGTAGAATCGATCAAGAGATTAAGAAAACCCTTTCTTCTGCCAGTCAGCAATTCGAGTGCGGTGATGAAAGGACTTGTTGCCCCGCAGAGTCGTCAAAGGACGTATTCTGCGAACCCACCCACCTAGGCTTGCGCACGGCGACGAGCAGCCTTGCCTTTTAGGGGTTTTCTGCCTCTCGAACCCAGGGACGCACTGCGACGCGTAAACAGCGACGGGATTGTGGTGGCGAAGTACTTCGACAGAGAGCGAAGACAATCGCGGCACGCTTGTGGTCAACTGGCGGCATCGACAAGGCTATGCCTTACAATTGGACGATACTGGAGGCATATGTTCTCAGCATGTCAAGGGAGGCGCACGAGTTAAGTCTAGAAGTAAGTATAGCTGATGGTGATGAACGAACAAGTTGTCTGGCCAAGACCAACTCAAGAAGCGACGCGCGACGATATGAGAGTCCTTATTGCCAAGTCTCTGTTTCCCGGCTCAACGTTGCTGCGCAGCTAACCCCTTTAGCTTAGCTGCAGCTACGCGCTTCTCGCGGTTCTCTCGCGTCTCTCACATTTCTCGTATTTTCTGTCAACACCAATCCTAATCCAATTTATTCGACGCGTCGACCCACAGCGGCTACATAGAATGACGCGAGGCCCAAATTGAGCTTGCTCTCAGCGCTGTTCGTACAGAAGACGTCGGTTCAGTTCGAGCAGTCAAAAGCGCATACAACATTTCCGAATCCACGCTCCGCGCGTCACAACAGACGTACAGACTGCTTACCAATACCGGAAGCGGTTCTCTATTTAACAACAAATAGAGCCTCTTGTCAGCTGAATACTTGAACAAGACGCTCAAGGCTTTGCTCCTCGCACGCTCGTCAAGCGAGCTTCTTCCATTTGTATGGAGATGGGTACTGCAGTGAACAGAGAATCAAGATCAATCGAACATAACCGTAGTTGCACCTCATAACAGAGTCCTGAAGCTATTTTGGCTAAGCTTCCTGCTTGAAGTGCGCCGCTGTTCTATCTGCCCTCAACATTAACATCCGATAATGATCTCTAGGATGGACATTTGTTCGACCATATCCCTCTACCTTGAGTGAGAAGTTGTGAAAGAGTTGATCCTTAGGCTTTCGTGTGGCTGAACGGTAGAGTCTTGTGTCAGTCTTTGTCGATCACTACGCTTCCACTCAGCCTACGCTATCATAACCGAAGTTTACCAGGATGTTCGGTTTCTCGAAATAGTCTCGCGCTAGAGATGGGTTCATTTGTGAATGACATAGACGACCCGTCGTTTCCTGTGAAACCAGGCTCACCCCCTATATCGAGTCGAGAACAAAAAGGCTTACACGCCGCGTCGTGGCCGTGTTTTGTGCATCTTCTAATGCAAAAGAAGGCTGTCTGTAATGTGATGTGGACAATCTGTGAACAAGGAGTGGCTTGCAAACTAATCGACCAACCAACCCAATAGCTAGGCATATCAGTTAGGTTTCGTAAGCTCTTGTCGCGAGCGTAGGCCGTCGTCGATGTTTCTAGCCAATCACCTCGAGGTGACGCTTGGCATGCACCCCACTCTCCACAGCAACAACTACCCGTGACACTCGCTGGCATCTGCTCATCGTAAAATATATAACTCTCTAGTCCTCAAAACTATGCACGATGCTCCGAGAGCCGTTCGGAGCGCCTCAACAAGAGGCCTACTTCCACCAGAAGCGCAACAAGATTTTGTTCAAACACCCTGCCTATCAAGATCAATTCGGCGACAATGATCTGTTCAGTCTATGGGCGTGGGACTCTCCGTCTGGCGGTTTGTGTCACGAGACTGCGCTCCTGGCCTACGCCATCATCGCATGCAATGCTACTGATGGATTCCTCAGCAAAGATCCGACCCGGCTTGAGCGGCTAGACCTGAAGAACAACCCAATTCTCTTGCCAGCCGTCTAAAACTTCCACGTCCCCTCGCCGGACCGCGTCTACGACACCCAGCCGCAACCGCAACCCTACGCGTATCCTGTATGCGTCAGCCTTGACCACTGGCGCTACCCACACGACGCCGACTCCTTCCCCGCGTGGATGCAACCGTGGGCGACTACAGCGGATCCAGAGCCATAGGAACAGCTCATGGGCACCCCGGCGGTGTCGAACGTGTCCGCTACACTTGTCGTCCGTGACCGGACATGTATCCTCACCGGAGAGAGCGACAGTCTGGACAGAGCCCACATCTGTCCGCGAAGCGCCCAGGAATGGTTCCACAAGAATCGCATGCAACGCTACAACTACCGTCAAGACTTGTCCGGCGATCTGATCACCGACGATTTCGCCAACGCGCTTGCCATGGGCTGTAGCCGCCACCGAGCCTTTGACGCCGGCCTCTTCGTGTTTGTGCCCAAGTGCGGCACATGGGTCGCTCACCTCATGGAAGTGACGGCGCACTATGGCTCACAACAACACGACAGGCCTGTAAAGCTTCCGCAGAACGTCGCGCCCCAGTTTCTCCTTGCACGATTCGCCTGGGTTCTCTTTCCCCGTATCAAAAACTTCCTCGAAGCTGGCGCACCCCGTCTTGTAAAGATCCCATCAGTGGGAGGTTCAGAGGAGGACAGACTGTTGGGCAGAGAGGCCATCAATAAGATCTTGTAGGCTGGTAGGGGACGGAGCGCAAGTCCGAGGGTCTCCGACCTGCGGCCCTTCGCAATTCTCGCCCTACCAACCGAGAGTTGATATGCTGTGACTACAATGCCGCCGAAAAGGCCAACGCCATGGACATTTATGGCAAGGAGGAGTTCGGTGGTAGACATCTGTGTATGAGATGTCTGGGCATGGAGATACGCGACGACGAAGATTGACCGACACCTGCGTGATCAATCCAATCATTGTTCCTCGTAAGGCGAGGTCTCGGGTCGACAGGCCTTTTGTATTTTTACAACAACGACAAGGTGTCAATCTCCGCATATAATGGATGAACCCATCTGAAAGATACTGTCTGTTCGGCCCTTTTCATCTCGCTTAAGGATGAAGGCCGTCTGCTTTGAGATGCTCAAGGCGGGATATTAAGGTACTTCGTCTAGAGGCGCGCGGTAATTGGCGATCAAGGAATCGATTAACGTTGGCTGCGTAACTTTGAAATTCCAGGCTGATACTGAGCAGGAAGTGATCAGCAGAGTGGGTCAGGGTGGTCAACAGATGGAGAGGGACTGGTTGATGCCTGTCGAAAAGGGCGCGCGAGACGTTCCGCGCAGCTCAACATTGACTTGAGGGACCAGAGACCTCAAATCGACAGTCGATTGACGTAAGCGTGACAGTGAGTCTTGCTATGGCTTTCGTCGTGCTTCAGCGCGGTATGTGGCAGGCCTGAGTTTGCTGTCGTGTTACCGCTCGACGATGGCAACGTTAGGTACAATTACTGATAGAATGTGCAATAAACCATCAGGATCGTCTATATAACTACGCGCTGATTGAGAGAAAAGCTCTACTAGCCATAAGGAGAATCTGCCAATGTTTTTCCTCTTCCATGTCATTCAACATCCGCACTCGTACTCGAAGTAATTCGAGTTCGCCATTTGCACGACCCTGTCCTCCAATGGGAGTCCATTTCGACACATGATCGTGTTCTTGTCATCGACCCCGGAATGACGATTGCGATTGGCTGGAATACAGGCTCATGACGGATGGCTCATACCCCTTACAGGGTCAATAGCTTAGGGAAATCGTGTCGTATCAAAGTTAAATCTTGTCGTCGACCACATCATAGCACTAGTTCGCGTGTAAAGGCCTCACACGACAACCTGCTTGCAAACCAAGCAATGTACTGCTTCTTCAGTCTGATCGCCAGTGTTCTTGTCAGTAATTACGACCTTGAGTGCTTCGGCTTCTAACGCCACAATTCTGGCCACCGTGATGTTGTCTTCTGCTGCTACATCGTCGTCACTCTGAGTGTGATGTTTGTGTACGGATTTCTGAGCTTGTTCTCTGCCGTCGACTTCCGCTTTCACGCCCTTCTGTTGGATTCTACGTTGAACAGCGTCCTGGGCCAGACAAGAAGCATGGAGCCATATCCCACAAGTTTGGTTGCTGCATTTGATAACGAGACGGTCAGGATTTTGTGGCTGTCTGCATTCGCAGATCGGATTCAGCGACTTTGAGAATCAGTACGGTTTCTGGATTGTATCATCAAGAATGAGATACCTACGAATAGGATCCTGGTATCGTGGTGGTAAGTCTGCCGCCAGTAATATTCGCCATGTGCTGGCATGTTCGCGTCATCATTGGCTTCCTCCCAGTACGCTACCGCTAGCGGTCCGTTTACGGTCAAGGCATCGATGATGTCCATCTTGTTGCTCGGCACCAACTCGAACTTGCCGTGGTACGACGGCGTGCTACGGACATCTTCAGGTAGCTCTTCAGGGTTTTCGAGCCAGCTGCAGCGAAGAAAGACATGATGTTCATCTGCAGCTCGGACCTCGTGGACCTGAGCCTTCCAATCCCGATCGGAGTCGTCTTGTGGCTTCACAAAAACGCAATCTCCACACGAAAGAGTCAGGTTCCCTATTGTGCTGTTCATAGTCAGCGAAGGTCTTGAGCTGTTGGCTAGGTCTGAAACGTACAACTTCCTGTACTTGGCCATGCTTAGCCATTTTTCCCTTGGCTCGACAATGTAGCGAGCCTCGAGATAGTCCTTGCCGTTTAGATTGAGGGTACATTCGTAGACATCAGGTGGGCTTCTTGCGCCCTTCCGAATGGGAGTGTTGAAAACATTGAAAACGGGTCCGTCTTGCTTATCAGCTTGATCCAGCCAGCGCAATAGCTCTGCGTTTCTAGCGGTCGAGCGATCTTGCGCAAGTGATTGGGTTTTCGGGGCGATTTTGCTTATCAACTTTCTGCGCTTCAATGAGGATGGCTTGTTGATCCCATCGCTCCTCTTAGTCATCTTCTTTCCGTGAGCAGCTAAATGCGATCCTGCGCTCGCGGTATACCGGCAGAAAATCCGCCTGGTAATTTTTGACGATGGTGTCGCGCGCGCGGTTAAAGTCGCGTACGTGAACGCGTCATTCAACCCACCCGATCACGAAACCGCGACCGGAAACACTTCTCACCTCGGAATTCGATTCAACACGCGATTGCTATACAGGAGTTGAGATGAGATGAAATTGACACGCAACTCACTCATAGGTCAGCTAAAACTTTTAGCTGGTACGTGGAGAAGCTACACTATCTGCCGTTGTTGCGGTCTCGGACACAACACTTCATCTAGTACCTAGAAGGATCAGACCTTGCTATGCCCCTTTCGCTCGGAGTGCTAGCCACGTCGTCGTGGGACCTCGAATCCAAGACAAGTGTGAGCTGCTCAAGCTGGATGTCCTCAAGTTGAACAAACTTCTTCGCAGTCTGCTGAAGCAAACCAAGGTTCTCGCAGAGTCGCATATAGACTAGCGTCGGGACAGGTTGCTCATACCTTTGTCCATCGCAAATATATGTCAATGTAAAACCTCGATGAAAGTGAGTTCCTCTCGCATCGGGGGCCACCTGAGACAGACGTGTCTTGCCAAGAAAGCAAGTCGCAGCATTAAGTACCAAAAGCTAAGGTGCAACAGCTAATGTTTGAGTACAAGCCAAAAAGAGAGCATCGGTTGGTGACGAATCCTCAAGCGTAGGTATGTGAGCAGATTGGCGACTAGTGTATACAAAACTACGACGGTTGGCCAAAGCTGTGAAGCTTCTGCGCTTGATTCCTCCAGACTGATTCCTTGAGATCAAAAGAGTAGAGAAAGCCCGTACATATGTTCTGTCTGTTATTTATCCCGTTAAATTTTCAGTAGATGTGCTATTCATCTCTACGCTCCTCAGGATGATCCGTCTGTCTACTGCCATCCCGTCCAATCGTTGCTCCCAAGAGATAAGGCTCAGACATGTACGTCTGATTCATGACATCTCAGATCAGTCAACCTTCTCCCAGTCACCATTGTAGCACAGTACTCGTTACGAAGTCTACCCCTTTGCGGAGTTCCTGCGTACTTCTCCTTGATGAATTTCCTGGAAAGGCAGACGTGTGTTCCTCGACTCGTCCGTTTGGTAAGGCGGCTGGAGGTAACGCCGGGACTCAAAACTGACAGGCGTCAAGATCCATCAGCACAGAATTGGAGTCGGGAAATCTTACCTCCAATACAAGTTCGCGAGGGGAACTCGTAAAATGCCCTCAACATACATCTTGTGGTGTTTGGTGGAAATCTCCGTAGCAAGCTTTTCGAGACTGTCGGAGAGCTGCCTGTGCTCACCCGCGACCATGTCTAGCATGATCGCCAATGCATCTGTTTCGCTAAGACCTTTGTGTTTGATAACCGTGTTGATGTAGTTGTGAGGCACGTTTTCGTTCTACAAATCGACAGTTAGACTTCGATGCCTGAGGTCATGCGGGACTTACTTACCTTTTCCTTCTGCCATGATATCATGTCATTGTGCCTGTAAGATATTTAGAGTGAGGTAACACAGGCATCAATCATCACGACACTTACAATAGAGCCATTCTAGTGGATGCCACTCTCAGTTTCAAGATGGAAGGTTCACAAACTTGTTCATCAGACAGTTCTAGGCCATATGCGTATCTAGATCGGGTCAGGTCTCGGGTTTTATTTGTTCTCAATCACCACATACTCAACTAGCGCGTAAAGCGGTTCGCACCCAGAAGAGAGCTTTCGTGCTTCCAGGTATTCTTCTGGCGTGGGAACTTCTTGTGTGCTACTACTTCGCACGTGCTGGAGTACACCGTCGCAGTAACCATTCATAGCATCGCGGTACCTGCTCTGGACTGAGGCTCCTCCTCTGGCTGACTCATTCTTCCTGATCAGTATGTACTGTTGCTATAGGTGACAAGACGGGGAGATGGTACCTTCTGCTTGATAGCTCTCCAGATCTCGAGATGTATGCATATCATCTCGTCTGCTCCATGATGGAAAGCGTCATCTTCCATAGTTGCTCTAAGCTTGTTCAGTCGCACTTCGGCGGCATCTGCATCGTCTCGAAGAGAACCGTTGTCAAATTCTCAGGCCAGTCAGTGGCGAAGTACGGCCGTGATCACCCCACATACCGTCATCGAAAAGGAAGATCTGAGAGATTAGCTACTAAGCTCGAACATCCATATTACCCTCGCCATCCTTACTTACCCAAATCATCCATTTGGAGCACACTTCGAGCTCTGAATAGGCGCAGTCTGGAAGCATGACGGAAGCGAAATAAGGAAAGGCTGCGTCGGTGATCTTGGAAGAGGTTTCAGCTTCCAATCCGAGTCTTCTGTTTGTGTTTTGTGAGCTGTTCCCGTGATAAGTGTGAAGTACTATGAGGACAGTGGACCTACTTGCATAGCTCATCCTCACTCTTTTGCTTGACTACCTGGTATGCAGGATGCACCTTTGGCTTCTCTTTGAGATGGGCAATGAAGAACGAAGCAAAATTCGCGGCATTCATCGCGGTCGAATTCGTAAGTGTGTGCTAACGACGGATAAGTAGCAATGATGCGCTGACGACAAATCCAGCGAGACAGCGTAGCAATATAGAAATGCGTGACGAAGGCTTGTTCTACACGAGAATGCTTTGGCCTTATCAAGCAATGGTATTTTTGCTACAGAAACGTGGGTTTACCTTGGCATCACTAGTAATCTGCCGCTCTTTGAGAACGAATGTGCGACGCAATCGATTTGTAAAATAAACTGGAACCGTGCACGGGAGGTTGTCCAGGCACGGTCTGGGATTTCTTCCGTGAATACGGGCAATCAATGTTGAATAGCTTCCAGTGCTTCAGTCCGAAAGCCCGGATGCTCAGATGAGGAGCGCACCGCGGGATACCTGACCGCTGCCCTCAGCTGTCATTGTTGTTGATCCGTATCTAGTATCTGACATGTATGCAGCTCGAAGTCTGATATGGGACTGTCCGAGCAAAATCGTCCCTTCGCAGAAATCGCCATCAGCTTGTTTCTGAATCGTATTACTTACAAACTCTTTAATGAACCACTATGACACAATGACCACTTAGGATCAACATTTCAACGCCTCGGTTGAGCCCAAGTATGGAAACGTCTGTATCGTAGTCTGTTGGAATCGTCCAAGCGCCATACACGTGTCCATCCAAAAAATGTTATCTTACGCAACAGAAGTGTAAGGAAATGTACCGTCCAGATCTAGTTGTCCGTGCACGCTGTGATCTATCTGTGGTAGGTCACGCTAGCCGAAAAGGACGACAGAGAGCAGCCTGGACTAAGAGCTTGGCAGATGGCATTCGGTTCGCGTCGGTGTCGGTTGCTACATCATTCCAGAGTCTCGCAGGCGGCGCGCACAGCATCGCTTGTGTGTCGAAACATGAAGCGGGTCAAGCGAAGATCTGAGATGTTCGCTGTGGGTTGTGCAGATTCAGCTTTGATCACAGCCTTGACAGCATCCACGATGTGTACCAAGAGCGTTTCGCGGATCCGTGCCTGCGCTTTTGCTGCGTTTCTGAGTCGTATCGCATTGTTCGCAAGAGCCGTGCTGCAGCAAATATTGGCAAGAGACCGACATATGCCTTCTAGTATTTTGGTGTCCTGTTGCCGAGCTTCCAACGCTTCAGTCAGAAGTAGGTGCGACAAAGCAACATAACTGCTTGGAATGAGGATCGTTTGCAGTGGAATGATGCTGGCATTGATCCTCAAAGCTCTTTGTAAGCCAGGCTTCAGGCAAGGATAGCGCTGTGCGAACTCTATCTTTGGATACGAACGTTTACCGGAACGTGGAGGGCGACAGTCGTTCCAGAACCGCTTCTCAAGATGGTAGATTCTTCGGCTGACGAGCGAAAGCGTACGTGCCCGGAAGAAAGGAGAAACGCAATCCATGATCCGAAGCAGTATCTCGGTCGGTAGGTCGTTCAGGTTGAAAGGCTGAGACTGTGGCGTCCACATCTTTGTCAAGTTCCGTGGCACATACACCGGCTCTTCCGAGGTATATGCGAGAAATACAGCGCTGTGACAAGGCTCGTCCACTGTAAGATTGTGGCTCGAAGTTGACAAATAGAGTACAGAGTTCCGATCTCCCGTAGAGCGTAACATCGTAGAGGACTTGAGGTTTCTCTGTTTGCCACCGAATTCACAGTCGTCGGTGAGGTGAGCGGTCTATCTTCTTCTAAGTCCAGACCACGAACTGGACTCTTGTTTGGTGCTTGGATTTGGACGATCCTCATGAAGACACTAGACGTCCACAGTCGTGTGCTCTCATTGATCTTGCGCCCCGCGCTCAGGACAGAGTCACCGTACTGAGATAAATTGCATTACGGGATGCCTTGTAAAATTTCCCAAGTATACCGACGTCCAAGCAAACAGTCTGGGAAGACACTCTTCCGACCATAGATTACCAAATCCCGACTTGAGACTATCACAGTGCCCGAGGCAACCATAGTAGTCACAAGCGATCTGTTTGCTACTGACGTCAACAGACGCAGCTCCGAGGCAGTCTTCTCCGTGAGATCCTGATGATGTCTAGTCACTTTGACTGTGAATCATTGCTTATTCCGAACAGTGATGGGACTCAGTGGACTGGACTTGGACAGGCCTCTGCTCAAGTCCATTTGTCCAAGTCAAACTGGTTTAATCTAGTAGGATTCAGTGGTTAAATGCCAAGCGTAGCTTAAGCAGGTATAGCAAGCAGATATCGTGGCTTACCTTGACATTATCACGTCATAAAGTTGTGAAGCCATGATCTTTATGCGTGCCTTATGCCAAGATTATGCTCGCTGCATATACAACCCTGGCACAAGAAATCCAGTTGTGGATCCCATGGATTGATCCAGTTGGACTGGAATTCCAATTGGCAAAGGCTCTGTCCAAGTCCAGTGGATCCTACTGGATTAATTGAGTTGAGATCCAAGTCCAGTTCACCGAGTCCCATCACTGTCGTTGAATGTCTCCAAACGCATTCTTCCAATCGTCTCAGGCATCTCCACGGACTATCAGTGTCTCGTCGGTACCGATTGCTCAGCAAACTATTGTTGACCAGACAGCTATAGCTGGTCAAGGGCTCCAAGTCTAAACCCAGCTTGCTGAGCGTATTCGTATATAGATTACATTACATACTCGTGGACGATATGGATCTCGACTCTCATGGGCTGTAAACTTCAACGTCCCCTTGCCGTGGTACTCAAAGTCACGGTGTGGGACCTTCGATGAACCGTGGTCATCAGATGCTTACAGAACAAAAGAAGCCTACATCCAATGTCTAAAAGACACGCTTTAGTCGTTTCAGTGATGTTCTACGCACCACTCTGACTGCTTGGAAACCTCCTATCGACCATATTCGGTATACTACTAGACTCGGGTGCACTCCTTCGCAGAAACATCAAATCTCCAACCGACATCGAAAAGGGTGTTTTTTCGAGCCTATAGGTAAGCGGTCGATCTTATCTTCTGATGCCCTCTAGCGTTCTACGCGATGATTTTCATACTAATCTCAGCAGTGGTTCGAACCTCACGAGACGATCCTTCGACCACTCAACGCTCCTGGAAGATTGTTGATTGTCCAGGACGTACATACAATCCAACCTCTCCGCTTCTCTTCTTGCATGCCATACGTTGTGATCGCTCGAGAACATGGTTAGAAGCAGAAAATACGCGCTTGTCTCTCAATTGCCTATGGGATCAGGCCGTTGTAGGCATCGTCAAAAAGTTCTGGTGGTACGTCGAAGTACAGATTGGCTAAGGAAAGTATCACAGAAGAGAAAGCGTGTCAGAATCCGGATCAAGAACGCAGCTTTCGATGATGGAAGCAGACCCTCAAAGACCTCGAATCTGTCTTCGAAACGGTTGAGGAAGATCTTGTGCACGATGGAAAGAAGACGGTTTGCAGGGAAGCTCATCATACATCTCCCAAGAAACAGAACAACAAGAAAGATCCCGTACAGTGCCTGGATAGACATGCTGGACGACCTTAGACCTTGGGCACCCACTCTGACCCTGCGCATACTGACCTCGGCCCACTTGGCAACATTTCCACTTGTTGTTAGATACACAGATGTCATCAAGCTTCGCGCGGATAGTAGTGAGGTCGATCTGGCCAGTGTTATATGGCATCTGAGGAAGTTCCCCACCACGGCAGGGTTCAAGTGCACTATAGTTTTTGGCTAGGCTGGGTCTCTGGAGCAAATCGCTCCTGAGGGGTTTCTCTTTGTATGGACATACATCGCAACCAGAGATTTTGCTGTTATAATCCCGAGCACTCCATGTCTTGATCGTATCTCTCTGTCATGATGTCGTCAACGCCAAACCACTCGTTGCAACTCGCAAGCTTCTCCAATCTCGAGAATGGTGGAAAGTACCCGAAAGGACGCAAGGTATGTGTCTTGCCAGTATGTTACGTGTGCTGGCTCTGATGAGCCTCCTGGCTATCCTTGGAAGCAGGGCCACCCTACCATTGCGCGATAATGCTGGTGTATAGTCCTAGCTTCCGATAACCTGCGATCAGATCACGCACTTGCATGATTTGCCGCGAGCATATATCCATGATTGTCATCTCACCACAGACATGAACCCCTTGACACGATCGAGGAGAGATAGACACCCTGGTTAAGGCGTAGTTTGGGACGTCTGCACTCGAGAGGAGAATATAATCTGCAAGCATGCTTTGCTATGGGGCATCAAAACTGAGTAAACATTGGTGGAGGGCAAGCGCTACGAATGAGTTCTCAGTACGACTGTACTCAACGAAGAGCCTTCTTGGAGGTTGCTCGAGTCCTCTGAACAAGCGAAACAGCACTTGCCAAACCACCTCGTAGTGGACCTCACTCGTGAGTATCGGCCTTGGCGGAAGTCTGAGAGCAAGTCTAGCTGCAGCTACAACAGCCCTTGCGACAATGTCAGATGGGACTGGTATGAGCCCTGGATCAAACAAAGTCAGTTTGCAAAGGTACAGGACCATATCCTCAGTCTGCTTCGTGCGCTCTTGTTCAAGCAGTTCCATCCAAACAAACTCAGTCAGCAAAGGACGACCGACCAAATACTCAAGTGTTTCTAGGATGTCCTTCTCTAGGAGCAAGATATCCTGGTTCATGGCTCCGTGCAGCAGCCAACCTTTTTGACGAAGCGTCGGTATTCTATCCCTCCGCTCGATATATTTGCTAGAGATCAGCAGACAGACACCATAGCAAAGTCCGAGGCTCTTTCTAGGGATGAATTTCTTGCTGCTGTATCTGTCTATAATCCTGACCGCTAAGAAGGTGGTGTCGTGGCATAGCCGCAGGATGCGCTGATTCTCGAAAAGCAATTCCAAAAGCTCAAATCTTCCTTTCCGTCCGATCTTCGCGTCTGAAAACAGATCCGGGGCTTGTGGTATGGTCCTGCGCTGAACAAGGCATCAGTTGGAATACTTGCAGACCAGTGACGAAGTGTCTCAACATATATACCTCCAGCAAGAGCATCTGCTCCAGCGCGTCCTCTTCCAGATTGACGTCAGGCTGAGTGCCCACCCATTTGGTCCCTTCTGGCGCGACCTGTGCCCGTCCACGACGAGCCTGGTCCATCGTGGCCAGAAAACGCGCAAGTCAAACTCGATATGAAATTTAGACAGTATCGTGTAGTTTCGATGGGCATGGTTGAAGGGAAAGATCATATACATGGTCAAACCATGTTCCTCGAGCCCAGAAGTTAGCTGCTAGGTTGCAAGATGTATCATGGTGCACTCCGGCACGGCGAGAGATGGCCACTACGCAAAGTTGCTGCCGGGCACTTCTACTGTAACAAGAAAGTTACGCTTTCTGGTCTTTGGGGCATAGACGGCCATCTGGGAAAGTCGCCATTGTAAAGCTCATAGATTACCGCGTAATTCTGGCAGCCAGGGAAGACAGGTTTGAGCATTCAGACGCCTGCACAGTGCACGGACGGAATTTTCGCAGACCGCGCCTCGTGTGCGGCTCTCGACGGGCCCTGCACAGACCAACGGACCATACTAGCCGAGCCTTCGAAGCTAGCAGGGAAACCAGTGTTTCTGCGGGATGACACTGAACTTTCCGGCGACGTGCCGCGATGCGTATATTGTTTCTGTATCTAGCGCATTCGGATGAGGACGAAGAGCCTAACGCGCGGGACGCTGCCAAGGCCAGAGTTTTGCGAAAGCTCTGGCCACTCGCTGTATGACCGGAAACCAGGATTCTTAGTCGTCACGCCTGCACGATTGTGTGGTCGCCGCGTCCGAGCATCCCTCATCTTGAAATTTGTACTTGCATCAGGATCTGCACTTATGGCTTACTGCATATGTGCGCGGCGAATTCGTAGGCAAGAACTGAACTCAACACCTGTGGTGCCACGAATCATTCCATTCAAATGCACATGCAACGTTTGCCGCCGCATCGTAAATATATTGTCCTGCAGGCATCTTGACTCACCATTTTAGCTCAGCAATGATTTCCGTTCGAGTCAGAACAAGAGATACGCTCGCGGTTCGCGTTGTGGCACACCACAGTCACAGGCTGAAATCTGCAGATGTGACGCACCAACCAACGATGGACACGCTTTCGTATACCTAAGAAGAGTATCAAATCGACCCAGTCCACATTCCCAAAGTAAAACGATAATTGTTGGCCAGCCTCGAGATCCAGCCAGACGGCGTTTACTAACAATGATTCCAGTGCTTGCATACACGTTTACTGCCGTGAATCTTCCACGAGGAGCCACTTGACTTGCATCCCAAAGCGAACACAAGTGGCACAAACATGCCAAGCAGACCTACTCGTGTGCGGACGCTTCAACCTTGGTTCTCACGAAGAATCCATCCCGAATCTCATTCACCGATCTGATTTTCCAGACGGTCATTGTATTCAGGATGGCTTATTTCCCGCTTTCACGAAAGACACCCACTCAGCAGTGGTATACAGATTACATGGACAATGCAGCGCTTCTATCGTCTAATTCCATCTGGTGCAAGGTCAGCAGGCTTACATTCGAAAACAACATCGATGAACTTGCCACTTACAAAACCTATGTCCCGGGTGCACGAGATTATACTCGTGTTGCCGAGCACGACTCAGGAGACAGTCGTACTCTACCCCTAGAGCTAGAACGCAGGCTCGCGGACCACTTTGCATTCATCTCTTCCAGCGACTTTGGCGTAAGGCATGTTACTGTTGCTACTATAGGGCAGTGCATGGGTTATCAAGGTCTCGTCCTATGCCTTGCAGCGAACGAAGGCATTGATACGGAGATCTACCAAGAGATCTCGAAGATTCTCAGAAAGCTCGAGCTCTGCAGTACCAAACGTAGTGGTGCATTTCCAGCAGACTATACGGTAGCTGACTAGTCATACAGATCTACGACGAAATGATTGTGAAGAGGATATTTTTGATATCATCGTCAGGCTCAACATCAACAAGATATTCGGCCGCCTCTCGAGCATACACTTTGAGCAGCCTGGTCACAGCAAAGGACTAAAGCGGGAATGCTTAGATGTAGAACTGCATCGATTCATGACTAGGGTGTTGGAAAGTCGACGTCGCAAGTTTCTTGAAGTCAACTCTGTCTTCCAAGACTTGTTCAGTTTTCAATCCTGCTTCCTCGAAATTGAAAGATCTCCCAGGAACGATGCTATCCGTGAAGTAAAATTGGCCATCAAAGCGGCGCATCAGATGAAAAAAGGACACAGCAGCTTCTTTCATCATCTCGAGTCGTTTGAGATCACCGCTTCCGAGCTTGACGTCCGTGTGATACGAGAGCTGGACAAACTGTCAAATTATTGGAGAATCAGTCGTGACCTGGCTCGGATATGTACTGGCAACCGCCGGTACAGATCATGTCGACCACTTTTCAATCACTTGACCCTGGATGTAGTACCCCACCACAGCTCTGTCTCATCAGCAAACATTGACGTTCGCTCAAAGCGGTTCGTTCACGCCGAAATACAAATGGCCATATATCATGAAACGAAAAGATCTCGAGGCTTACCTCGGGTGATCGGGTCGTCGAAAGCAGCTTGCTATCTTTGTGATGCCTTCCTCAGAGCGCACGGCATCTTCCAAGTCTCGAAAGCTCATCGTCAAGTTTATAAACAGTGGACCGTCCCGATATCTCGACAGCTTGACACTTGGACCACGGACCGATTATCCGTTGCGCTGGGTCGCGTAAATGAAGAGGTCTGTCAGGAGTTGAGTTTGGCGCGAAAATGTCGACAAGGCAAACTCTACCCTTTCCAGAGCTCGATCAACCTGCATAATACAGTCATCTCCACACGGTCTAACTCTACGATCCGTCCACCAACGCAGAGTCGAGATAAACTTCAGTCGGATGTTTGCCAAGCCAAGTTGTCCACATCGGCGGCAACGAGTGACGACACAGAGAGGTTCTCATCTCAGCTCTCCATCCACAGTTCACAAAGGAGCAACACTGAGAAACACGCAATAATCACAGTGGTTGATCGCTTGAATTCCAAAAGAAGATCAGGATCTAGACGTAAGGTTTCTATCTTGGGAAACGATCTTGACAATGTGGCATCAAGCATAAGTCCAGGCTCTTCACGAAACGGTGGTGAAGATACGCCAAAACTGGAGATGATCGGATCATCAATGTCGTTCGTGGGGTCAAACAGCAACGCGGCAACAGGATTGACTGCAGATACTTGCATCATCCACAAGTTGTACAGCTCGAGAGGGGAGGTTCATTCCCTGCAAGGAAGTTTCAGGAGCAATCTCTCTGATCAGAGCAACACAGTTTCGTCTGACGAGACAATACTCAAAGAGGGGTCTCTTGAGAGCGGTATTGATGACGGCCGCTACGACCTGGCTTCTCGTTGCGCTGGATCAAGCCGGGGACACGTATCATCTGAAGTCAGTTCCAGCTCGGCAAAGGAATTGCAAGTTGGTTCCTTCCACCTCCATGTGTATCTCGAAAAAAGCTCTGGGAATAGCAAGCCATATACGCATGCCAACATAGAGGCCAACTATATCCCCTCTAAGAGCATCCATAGAGAGCAATATTCCGCAGCGATCATGCTTGCCCCTGGGGAAGAGAGAGTCTTGTTGTGTAGGGATTATGCCAGGGACCAGGGACCTCAGATCACTATTGGAGACGATCATAGAGGTGTTGTAAACATTCTCTGCACCTGGCATCGTGCCACCCTGGAGAGGACATAAGACAAGACGATCAACCACACGATCATGTACGATTCAAAGTACATATTCATAGGTGTTTCATCTGATTTGCCTGATTTCCATCTTCCCAGGCTATTTTGTTTACAAAGGGTATGAGCCGCGCCATTCGCCCTGGTATCTCAACGTTCTCAACAGCGTTGTCAATTTGATTTGATTTGAATTCGGTCATTATTGTATCACGAGCTGGAGCAGTGCCTCCTGGTGATTCTCTCGAATCTCCAGCGAAGCGCCACGGTGCGGGGTCGAGATGCTAGCTCCAAGAGGCCGAGGAGGAGCGAGAGGTGGAGGTATGGCAAGAGAAGGGAGACACGAGGAGGTGTCGCAGGGCAGCGCTGAAGGGCAGGAGGGTGAAGACCAGTTTATGGGAAATAGGGAGCATGCAGAAAAGAGAAAAAGAGCAGGTAGACAAGGTGGAGTAGAGGGAAGCCCTCCGAGACGCGGCAGCCGAATCACCATCGACTCCGACTCTGCATCGGCAGAGGCAACACCTAGGAAGAAACTGTCGCCGACAGCAACTAGAAGAGTCACAAGATGTGCAGAGAAAGTGGGAGCCCAAGAGGTCGACCCCATCCAGCTATCTTCATCCCGTAACAGCCCTGCTCCAAGCACAGGGAGGGCAGATAGCGTACAAGATACACCTACCATCAGCAACATCATGAGACATCTCATAAGGATGGAAGAGAAGGAACAGGAGGAGAGGACAAGAATCCAAGAAGACAGGAAGATAATGGAAGAAGAACGAGCAAAAGCCATAGAAAAATAGATTGAATACAAAAATGAGATCAAGCAGTTGCAAAGCACAGTTACAGCTCTAGCCCTGGACCTCAAAAGCATGCAAGAGTCGGTGCTCAATTGGGGATCACTACAATCTTCATTACTAATGACTGAGACACGACATAGAGAAAAGCCTTTATGGAGGAGGTGGAAACCCTACACTAAGGAAGAGGTTGTACAGTCAATCGTCTATGAGCACAAAGGAGTTACAGGAGTTCGGTATGTTGTTTGAGGAAGACATGCTTAGCAGATCAAAGCGCTTGGCAGATCATTTGGAGTCTGCAAAAGAAAGTTTCGGCATGGTTGGCAGGATGTTAACTCATATGATATCGGCTCTACGATTACGACTGAGCCGGGGAAGTCCGAACAGATGGAATACTTAAGTATACAACTTGATTCTAGGCTCTGCTAAGACTTACTGGTTGTGGGCAAGGCACTGCCTTTCTCTGATGTCGCAAGTTCTCGGATGAGCATTGGCATCATCATCCTAGCATGTGGTATTTCGCTTTGACACACAAGCAACAGCGAGCAAACGCCTCGTTCACATCGGTGAGCTCGGCTGCTCCGGTTGTGTGTTAGACCCCCGAAAACATCAAATCATAGTAACCGCAGAACATCTACTCTGGAAATGTTATCTGTGATAAGTTCTCAACTTGGGTAGTAAGAGCCCTCTATCGATCACACACTCGCAGACTAAACACACTACCAACCAAGAGCTGATCCTCCAGTCCATATTTCGGTCGTTGTCTTCCTGACCGATGGATGCACCGATACTCCTCCGTGGCGACTTCTTACTAGCTGCAGCCTGCATCTTATATGCCTGCAGCGATCTGATCGAAGAGTCAAGATCATCGACGGGTCCGTGGATTGTCGACCACGGGTTCAGAAGATGACATGTGCTTGTCCAAAGCTCGATGATTCCCATAGACGGAAAGCTGAAGATCAAAAGCTGGTGGCCCTCCAGACAAACTGACAACAGGTGAAAATGCCTGCTGCAGCTCTTGGAAGTCTGACTGTTGATTTGTTCCAATCACCAGTGCTGTGACTGATCGATCTGGCACGTCGGCGTGCGGGGTTCGGCCTGCAATCGCGTCGTTGATTGTCTAAAGAACTTCGATCGAAGATGCGTCCGAAAGTGTCGCAGCCTCGTCTTCTTAGGTCCCGAGATTCTCTTCAGCTGATTGACCCTCATATGTAGAAGCACGGTGATCGGTCATGATACGCCGTTTACCGGGCTCTTGCTCTCCAGCAGTGGCCACAGCTACCGTAGTGTCAGGTTTGCCTGAGAGAAGACTCTTCTCTAACGACTCGTCCATCGGGTGTGAAGAGCTACCAGAGTTGCGACTCGTCAAGGCCTATATAGATGAGGGTTCTCTTCCGAAAGTTCGTTTTACAGAGCTTCGAGTATCCTCCGTACGCAGGAGCGTCTCTCGATCAGCTGGCCAATAACTTGGCTGAAACATGGTCATATACTACAACAGGAGCAACGATATACGAGTATGGCGCATCGCACATTGTTGTTTGCGATTATTGGAAGCGCGCGGCTACTTCGAGAGCGGATACTTGACTTGTGATCAAGCTTCTAGCCGCCACCAAGCTATCGAGGCAGCAAAGTTGTGGCTTCTCATGTACTTGATCAACTCGATCCTCTCCGCGTACCCTTCGTCCATTCTGTCGCTTCCTAGTCAAGCACAGATAGATAGACTGCAGATAGACAGTCAGACAGAGTCGTATCTCAAGAAAACGGAGACGCGAAGTTGTGTAACTAGGTTAGTATCTGCTCTACCAGTTGCTCAGGCTACGATATGCAATCAACGTGAGCAGGCAGGTCCCCGGATCGCTAATTCTAGCGAGTGATTTCGTTGTGTTAGCGCCCCGTCATATAACGAATGACACAGTCAATCAATCTAGGTTGTGTCTTACGATCATGCCTCCAACACGAGTTCATCTGACCAATAGTCTCTTTAGTGCTCCTTATGACAGATCAAGAGACAAGGCGTTCCGCGTTGGTGAAGATCAGGTCATGCCCTGCCAATCTATATAGGCGAGTTTTGCGGCACATCGCCTGTAAGCAGTTCAGCCTTTGAGCCAAGATTCAGGATGTTATTGAAGACTGAGAGCATCGCTTACTGCGCGCCGCTGCACGCCCTTCCCTCGAGGTTGCCTTTGCGAAATGAAATCGCGAGATCCTCAGAGTTCTTCAGCGAACGAACTGGATGTGCGGTAGTCGGTGTCGGTCGTCACTACGTGGTGAAGTACGGCTCTCAGGTCGACCTCAGCGAGGGCGAGACGATGCTCCATGTCGCAAGGTCGACCACCGTCCGCGTCCCTCAGGTCTTCGCCCTCTTCCGTGACGAAGAGAACGAGAAGAACTACATCATTATGGAGAGAATACATGGAGAGACGCTGGAGCAACTTTGGCCCAGCTTGAGTCAAGTGGAGAAAGAAGAGGTCTCGTCCCATCTCAAGGCCAGCATGGACGAGCTGCGACGTCTTCCATCTCCGGGAGTGTTTTGCGCGCTAAAGTGCCGTCCCTTGCCCGACGTACTATTTGGAGGAATGCAAGTCCCAGGCGACGCTTCTGGTAGTGTGTATAGCTCCGAGGAGCAGCTCCAAGCCTCGCTTTTGAGAGAGTACGAGTCTCTGATGCCCTCACTGAAGGGCAAAGCTGAGTTCTATCGCCGATCATGGCCTCTGGTTTTCCACGGACATGCACCGACTTTCACGCATGGAGATCTTCAGAAACAGAATATCATAGTCTCGAAAAGCGATCGAGGGTGGCGAACAACAATCCTCGGTTGGAGATATGCAGCATGGTATCCTAATTATTGGGAATATACACGAGCTCTTTTCGCGTGTGGACGGTTTGACGATGACTGGGGTCTCTGGCTGCATGAAGTCCTGGAACCGTTTCCCGACGAGTACTCTTGGATGTATACTTTCAGGCTGGAGCTGTGGTCGTAGTGCATAGAATTTTCCACATACTGTGAGGACATTGGAAAAATTTCTCCTGCTTACAGACCAGGACCTGACGTGACGTGCTGACCCTACGATCCAGTGTGGTAAAGCATGTCTGAGTCTGCGCTGCCAATTGTTTTGATTAGTGAGGCAGAGTCAAGTGGCGAGTGTTACAGGCCAGCACCTCTCAACGTCCTGTTCTTGCGCAAGAACGTAAGATCTATACGCCTTGACGAAGAGACTATTGAGATGCTAGTACATATGATGAGCGCAATGGAATTGTCGACTAGCACAGATACTCCTGTTTGTAGGAACCAGAGGTCAGTTGCTACTCCAGATTGCGGATCATACTGCCGATAATTGCCTGGCATATCTTGGCTGTATAGTCCTGTTTCCCAACGTCCTCTTCGTCAAGCACCAATAGGAGACGCCGTTCGATCTACCCATCTTCATGATAGGTCTTGGTCTTGAGGTTGCCCGACTGGCGTCTCAGGCGGAGATTGCAGCAGTAGCATGGATGCTCACTGTAGGCTATACAACGGTCACTTTTCGGCCATCAAAAATGAAGCCAAGGCTTCTGTAATTCTCGAGGGAGGATACTGCGACATATCCTTACCCGGTGCAAACTGCGTCATCTCGATCGCTTGGTCAAACTTATGACTTTTCTATTCAGAGATTGTCCCCATTGAATTTGTCGGAACTCTGTAGCTACGTTGACCATACGCACTGCGAACTCGCTAAATCCATATGACATGTAGATCTCAGAGTGCCCGGAAGCCTGAGGTCTTGGAGATTCTAACGATGAGCGAGAGGTCCGAGCCAGCGATGGCTTGATTTGACAAGGTATCTCGTTACTCCGTACGTCTTCATCCTCAAGGAAAGCGCATACAGTGTCTTTCAGATGATCTTTCTGTGCTGACTTGTATCCATCACATAGGGTGTCAAAACCCACTGCCTCGGCGCAGGGGGCCTCCATTGACACAAACACTACTCAGACAGATTGAGTCATTACCAAAACACAGTTCATGCAAGGAAAACGAGATAGCAGGTAAAGCAGGTAGGCACTAGCCTACGGACATATGACTTCGATCAAGCTTGTGGTTAAGAACTGGTCGAAGTGTTGCCCAACGTATGCTTACCTTCTCTGATCGCTGATCTGAGCAGTCGCATATAATGACTATTGACCTCCTATCACACATAAGTCCGCAGCGAGGTTACATGCTGTTTCTAGCTAGTGTTTGAGGATCCTTTGTTCGTAGTGTCCTCAACTATAAGGGTTGAATCTGGCAGACGATCGTCAATTTCAAGGGCCGGCGGCTATGGGAGACGAAGTCTGGACACTGGCTCAGACCTTGTCAACGCTGAATGGCTAGATTGGGACAATAATCGTCGTCCGAATGACACCTTCCCACTTGCTGCTAACTCGTACAGATATAGAAGTTTGTCAGCCAGACCTTCGTCAGTACCACTTGAGGCACTTTCACATATAAGCTCTGCTAGAGGCTCTTGATTTACACCTCACAACACAGACGCCTTTGGGCTTACTGTTCGAGTGTTGACCTTACCACTAATCACGGCAGACTTAAGATGCCGACTGACTATCAATCTATGGATGTTATTTAGAACTAATACCACTATCCAGAGAACAGCTTTCTCTGCCAGCGATTACTACAAAAGGCAAATATATTGATTGATAACCCAGACATATGCGGCATAATTTTGCTTGGTCGACGAAGAGACTTGGCGCTTCTTGGCATCTGCGTCGCAGCACTGGAGCACAAGCTACTGATCAAGCCTCAGAACAAGGATTTCGGACTTGGAACATCCGCGCCATCCTCCAAGCCAGATGGTTAAGGATGCGCGTGCAGCTTCACACCACGACGAAGCGATCAGCGTCTATCCTATCATCATCTTATTGACATGATTTTGATCACAGCAGCTGCTCCGTATAGCACATACGTGTGTGACATATCTATGACAGCATGCGATCACACCTTGCATGATTTGTGGCACAGCCAGGCTGTCACCAACCCAGGCATAATGACGAAACTGTGGAAAACTGCAAATGTGATCGGAGCTCAGGCTCGATTGCTGGAATCTTAGTCCTCTCAATCTTTCATCTGTCGCTCGATTTGAGAGACAGGTATCTGTTCTCCTGGGAAGTAGAGAGACGGCAAAGAAACAATGGGAACAAGGGTTCATCGCGGTGTCGCGTTGCACTGATAGATTACACAGCAAGAAGCGCGTAGCCAAATGCAGAGCAAGTTTTCGTCGGCCCGGGCGTCGACACGACATGCTGCACAGTCTGACCAAGATGGAACGTACACGATGGTGGCGGCACACCTCCCAGGCACACTTATCGCTGTTTATACCCCTCCGTTACCTGCTCCAGAGCGCGACAATCCACGCTTGCACCACTCGATTTAAGGACATACCACATCTCTCGACACTTTTTCCTGACTGATGACAGAGCCTGCATTACCAATCGCAGCGTAATCCTGTCCAAAGACTCAGAGTCCATTGTCTCTAGCCATGGTCGTTATTCTTTCAGCACGCACACGATTCATCCGATGGCGGGAGTCGAGCTTTTCTTCACCCAGTCAACCCATGCGGGTCGCTCTGCTTACGCCCGCTCTTCCGGAAATGCGAGCAGCAATCGAAGCTGAGAATGTTCGTGCCGAGGACGATCCTTTCGAGTGCTTGGGAAAAGCCATGATCGTATACACGATGAAGGTCACTCACACACCATACTTGCCAAGCACATATGTCGCAGAACAGTTCGTATCGTTCATAGACGATGCTGATTTCATCATCGTGGTCAAATGTCGCCCGTCGGGAATGGGCGATGACGAGGCAACCAATTTTCTTCGCGACCAGGATCGCTTCTTAAATTTTGTTTCTCAGGCGAGCAGAGGAAAGAAGCTGTGCTGTGTGCTGTGCAATACAAACGGTCGAGACATGGATGTTATGTGCGAGAATGTCGTGTTTTGCGAAACCTACGAGGAACGCGACATGAGGTCTGCGGCTGAACTCTTATTCGGAGGCAACGCCACAAGGGGGTCCAGCTGATAGCAGTTCTCGAGAGTTCTCTAGGGGTTGATCAGAGGATGCCGTGCTTGACGAATGGTCCGCAGAGCATTGTGGACTCTATCATCCCGCCGTACTCCTACTTTGTGCAAACTCAGATCAATCATCACTTTGCTGGAGAAACATGTGACAGAACTTCGATAGAAATTTCCATATTATCAACCAGTGCCAAAGTACTTCACATCATATTCTCAATTTTCTCGAATCCCATCCTATGGTCTGGTGCCCCCGTCTTGACGATGTTCGTCGTATCTACATTGTTCATCTTCATAGTATAACCGTCATAGGATATTTTTGCATCAGCTAGAAGGCCATCAAACACATTTGCGTGGATAATCTTCAAGGCACGACTATTGAGACAAATCTATATCACGTGGACAAGGAATCGCCACGCAGCTCCTCACGACCATTTCGGCGGAAATGAATTATGATTACTATCTGCCGGCCCCTGAGGGACAGGGCTTCCGGACTGGATGGACTTGTAGCCTTTCCTCCAACTCATATAGCAGCATCATCGCAGGACCGCTTGTACATATGTTTCGTGCTTACTCGGCTTGAAAATACCACCCAGAAGCATGGAAGGAGTCAAACACCGCGATTATCAAGAAACTACAGCAAAAGCTGCAGCACGAGGCAGGATCCTACCATCCGATTGCGTTACTCAATACAGCCGCAAAGTTGCTCGAGTGAATCTTGGCTGGGTGCATTTTTTGAGCAGTCAAAGTGAATAGCCTGCCACCTGACATACAAATGGAAGCGTTTGGAGGGGGGTCAACAGAAATGGCCCTCGAACTACTCATCGAGCAGGTTTTCAAGGCGTGGGTCAGAGTACAGGAATGATAGCCTCGATGCTCTTCCTCGACATGGTAAGCCCACAGGAGGCAGTATCTCATGAAAGTCGACCCCACGATCTGAGTCAGGCTAGACTAACCACCTGGACCTGAACCTGCTGTGCTCTTGCGGACCTAGCGAACAGCTGCCAGAACATATCATACACCCGTATCAAAGGCACACTGGACACAGAAAGAGGATACTGGTCGAGCCGGACACAGTAGATTTCAGAGTTCTACGCTTGAATAGACAATACTATGAAGCTATGAAGGCATGGTATCCTCAGCAGAACCTGTTAGCCCAGTTTGGCTTTGCAAACGTGGAGAAAACAACGCAAGGCGATATGACACACGACCACGACTGACTAGACATGAGCAGAATTCGAAACAGTATCTCCTTTCAATACAGCAAAGATGGAAACACAACGCATTGGCACCGGAACTACACAAGAGTGTAGATTTTCATCCGGCTATCCAATCTTCCCTTCTCGACAACGCATGTAGCCGCCCTCCCTACATTGACTCTGGTAGTAGCCACATCAGGCGACTGACTCAAATATGTATATCATATATCTGTTCCTCTCTTTAAGCATCAGTGGCCGTAGCTGAGAGATCTTAGAGATGTTAGGCAAAGCCGTTCTATTACTTCTATACGACTTGTTTATCTCGTCAGCCTAGATCGGATATTTCCCGATCTAGAACGAATCATGTAGGTGTGCATGTACATCATGCTAAACTATCAGCTATATGCCTAGATCAGATTGCTTGGATTTTATGATCTCAATTAATGCAAAGCACATTATAGTACATCCAAACTGGTTTTCTACTACGTTCTGGAGCGATAGTGGGATAGATACTTCGAACTCTCGATAATAGTTGATACAGCTCAAAGCTCCTCGCTATTAAGTAGTCTATCTACAACAGCTTCACTGGGGATAGGATCGTGACATCTGACACGACGGTGTGTTCATATGTGGGCAAAGCGTTGACAATTCAGTCATACCATCGTAGCCAAGTATGAATGGTGATCCCCTGGTACACGTAGCACCAGAATTGTCTCTTCCGGCATGATATAAGCTTTAGGAAGTACAATGCCCATTTTTACAACCCTCACACAATCCACTTTGATGTGGACCTTTACTTCTCCGTGAGTAGTGTTGTGACTCCATCTCGACCCCGCACCACTTTTTGATCCGGTACGCAACTCGTTCTACGTATGAGCCATCCACTTTAGGGCGACTGACCCAACCACAATCTCGGCATCGCTGATGGTATATCCGGGCGTTGTACTGCGAGTCGTCGTACATTCGTATCGTAAGTGCGATCTGCTTGCTCGACCATCCAGGAGACGAACAAGCCGGGTTCCAACATGTGAACTGTCCCATTATATTGGTGTCATATGTTCTGGTGCTCTTGCTTGGGTCGTCGAGGCTGCAAAATTCGAAGGAAAGATTGTTGTTCTGTAGAAGGCGCGAGACCTCCTTGTGGAGCGAAGGACGCATAGACCATCTCTGCACGCGTGCTTTTTTCGATTGTACCATATCTGTAGCTGTGCAAAAACAAATGAAAGATAAATGTGCGACGAGATGGAAATTGACCAAAAAAGACAGTCGATACTATGGTAAAGAGGTTTGATGTATATCTATATCGATGCCAGTCTCTCCTTCGATGTGTCGGAATCTGTCTGCGCTATAGCGGGGAGTACCAGTCGCACTAATCAGTTGCACCTAATGATCATCATGTATGATCAAGTCATCAGCCATGTGATAGTCCCACATACGCTTGTCGGGCACAAACAGGACGGGACGCTATTTGCCAGCAAACAATCCGGCCACATTAGACAGGACCACCCCTTTTACGATAGGTCAGCGCTAGATTGCCGTACGGAGATATAGCGCTCCAGCTTATGCGAGAGTCCCCGAGCTTGCTCGATGTCACAGTTGCCAAGACAGCCGATACGACACAACCGCAGGTCGCTTCGAGAACGAACTGGTACACTCTGAGATGACCAAGTGGTTGGCAATTTCGCCAGTGGACACTTATGCATGAAGAAGCGCAGAGGTTTATTTGAGGAGGAGGCAGTGGTGCAAGAGGAACCAGCGGGCTCCGATTCGAAATTTGTCGCTCGCAGGATGTTCTGTGTTCAGTGTTCAGAGTTCAGCCTGCTTTGCTACCATCAGTGGTCTCCAAGATTCATGCCATCCCTTTTGATTAGACACGGCTGAACCTTTGGCTTATGGCTTCCAGATGCGCTTGGGACCGATGAGTGTGAGACCACAGACGTGTATATACTCGAATGGGCCGTCGAGATGTATGCGCAACGCCCCACGGGCGCAGAACTCTCCTGGTCATACGCCCTTGCACTCTGCGTTCGGTAGGGCAGTACGATCACGGTATCTATTCCCATCTCAGATTGGGCGGGTAGGGCAGCACGTATGCGATGTGTGCAGCAATCTCAAAGTTGAAGTCTGGCTCAGGTCCCTCAGTACGCGTTGTGGACAATGGATCAACGTCATTGGAGCCTCAAAATATTGCGATTATCCTCTATAGATGTCCGCGCGAAATGCTACGAACCACTCAGTGCACCATCGCTGACGAGCAAGGCCCCTGCACGAGTAGGCTCCACGTAAGAAGTTACTATGAGCCGATCTGTAGATGCCCTAGGAATCAAGAGACTCAAGCACTAACATCCGAAATTTGGAGGGTATCCGGATGACCCGATAGCGAAGTTTGTCAAAAGCCATTCTTCAGGAATTCTGTCGGCGAGCTATCCTCCACTGTCGTCGACAGTTATGCCAATCGCACCTCAAGAGCTCAGCCGAACGTTCTTGGAAGTCACACCTGAGTCCTTTACGCCTCGATGCTGTGGCTTGATGGTCCAGATGAGAGACGAGGATTTGTGCCGTCCTCGGTCCTGTTTGTTCATGGCACTGCCCTGATCCGATGCACCGAAGCTTGGAATCGTGCCTCAGTGGCCCGAAGAAGAGTAAACGAACCAGGATGATATCTTTCGTTTGCCGAGGCAGTCTGCAATCTGCATAAAAAGACTTGCGCAGAGCAGCCGAACTAGAAGTAGGGATTGAGCGCAGAATTTCAGGTTTCGATAGATGTCCATGTCTTCCTGGCGCTACTTGTGTTGCTTACCGACTCACGATGGATGTTGATCTAGTCTTGACTTTGTGGGTTTTCTGTCGTACCACATTGAGTATCCCGATACGGTACAACGAGATATTGATACAATGCTGGACGAGAACATCTGCAGCTACGGTCTAGTCGGATAGGGTTAGGGCTCAGATTCACGTGAATCATGATTTTGAGAGACTCTCTCAACAGCTGGTGGTGACGTAAAGCTAGAGAGCTCGTGCCCAGATAGCGGGCTTCCGACAGGGGGCAATGCACTGGTGCGGACGTGTCCGCTGCCAAGCTATACATGTCGATCAACTATGATCCTGATCATCATCGTCATCATCATCGTCATCATGAGCATCAACATCATCATGTATTCAATCATGATCATAATTATCATCATCATAGCTTTGGTATGATTGATCAATATCATCAAGATTCCAATCAATATGAAGTTTGTGATAAACTTGTCTGGAAACAATATTTTCGATCGGGATGTTTGTACGAGACTTTACACACTATTCATATACCACAGAGCCATGAAAGTAGAGA
Source organism: Aureobasidium sp. EXF-3400 (assembly GCA_024195585.1). NCBI lineage: Eukaryota > Fungi > Ascomycota > Dothideomycetes > Dothideales > Saccotheciaceae > Aureobasidium > Aureobasidium sp. EXF-3400. Next base: position 28,562 of record SWBL01000482.1, read on the forward strand.
AAAAACACATAAAGACCGGACAGGTTGCTTTTGGAGGTAAGTTTATCCATGGGGTACAATAACAAACGATGTGTTTGCAAACATGAAACTACCTGGTCAAAGTGGCAGCTTGATTGCAACACAAACAGATCCCGGGATGTTGTTACTAATTTTGG
>SWBL01000483.1:0-28567 GCA_024195585.1 Aureobasidium sp. EXF-3400
TCCGTGGACTGAAGGTCATCTGTTCGACCCTCATGGCAGGCGGAAATTTCTCTGACTTGTAAAGGTAGAATACTTTACAAGCAGGAAAGGGGTTTTCCCAAGTCGCGCAACAGCGGCTTGGTTTTTTGCTTCTTTTGTGCAAGTGATTTGTCGACTCTATCGATTATCAGTAGACCTCAACGCTGGCAAGCACGCGAACGAAAAGAAAAGAACAACAATGAATGTACAAGTTTTAGTATTTTTGTTATTATCAACCGCGTTTGACTTTGACCGAAACCCAGTTCTTGGGCTTTACGATCCATTCAAGCCCGGTCAAGTTGCTGGTGTCGAGTTCTCGAGCGACTTCCCAAGCGCTTCTGATACAGTCGTTGACACCGACACCTCTGACCCAGTTGCCAGCAACACGTAGACGGCCAGAGTAACGCGATTGAAGTTCGTCATGGAACCTCTTTACTCTGTCCTCAAAGCCTACAGTGTATTGAGGGATGCAGTTGTAGTTAAGGTTAACCGAGTGTGCTGCAGGTTTTTCTGTGACGCCAAGGTGTCTTCCAATGACAGACTCTGCCATCTTGAGACCCTCTTCATTGGTAGGATGAGATGACCATCCATCCCAATAGTGACCTCCCAGCATGACGGTGACCTTGGTGCCACGATTTGACACGGTGTCCTGCATGGGTCCCCTGAAGTCCTTGTCCTCTGGTGATGAGGCAGAGTAAGCAGTATCGAAGGTAATTCCGAGAGCACGCTCGGGGTTCTGGTCGATGGGAATACCGAGAGGGATCAAGTATCCGAAGCCGGGTGGATTGAGGTCTGGCGTGCGATAGTAAAGGTTTACGGTCATGACTGTCGGTGTTGGACAGACGGGCAAGGTGAGGAAATCGCGGTTCATCGACGAGGCCACCTTTGATGTCGTGTCTGGCGATAGGGTGGAGATGACGTGTGTGTGTTTGTGGTTCGAGAGGGATTTGGTAGTCAGATGCTTTGATACAAGCTCCACATTATGCTCGGTGTTCTTGATGTCGGTGATTTCTTGGTTTAGTTGGAAGACCACATTCGATTGTTTTTTCAAAGACTCTTCCAACTTGTCGACAAGTTGTTGGAGACCATGGCGGAAGGTGAAAACGTTGGACCTTCGGAAGTTCTTTCGGAAGTCGGAACTGAATGGATAAGGTTGTTTCATGGCGTTGATGAAGTCGATCTCGTTGGCAGGCACTTTTGCTCCTTCAGCCATGTTGTGTACCAGACCGGCAAGGATACTGCCATGTTCTTCTTCCAATCTCCAGATACTAGGAAACAAGCTCTTCATGCTGAGTTGATAGATATCTCCAGCGTAGATGCCATGGACGACCGCGGACATAACTTGGTCGACCAGCCGGCGACCTATACGGCGAACGAAGAAGTCACCAACAGACTCGTCCGTCACGCTTGAATCTCTCGCGTGGACCGAAGGCTCGAGCAAGACACGAGAAAGGATGCCCTTGAATGCTGGTTCGGACGTGAGAGCATAGACCAAAGCACTCATGTTCGCTATAAAGCCTTTCGCCGGGTCTGGTGCCGGCACACGAACGATGTGATCCGGGTAATAGATAAAGCGATTTGTGGCAGCAGGAGCGGTCTTCATGGTAAAGATGGTGTCGTCCTCAAGACCAAGTTGATTGACCAGACGAGCGGTGAGAGCACCATTGCCAGCAGGACGGAGTGTCCTTGGGCCCTTTTCGAATAAGATATGTCCATCATCTATCTCGACCTTTTCTGTATGTAACCAGCCTCCAAGTCGTGGCGAGCTTTCGTAGATGGTGACTTTGCGATTGGGGTTCGATCGTGCAAGGTAGTGTGCGGTAGCGAGACCAGTAATACCTCCTCCAAGGACAGCAACATCGTTCGGTTCGGCAGGCTGGCTGTAACACCTACACAACAAAGTGAGCTCCTACCTCCAGCATTGTCGCATTGAGCCACGCTTACCTTGTCACTGTAAAACCAGAAGGAGCTATCGAGCGACACGAAGCCACTCTAGCAATCTTGTTCAGCCCATGGCGCCTGTTCAGCATTTCTCGGTCGCGCTGCTTTTGCTGACTGTGACCAATTGGCACAGCGAGCCCGGTTCGATTGGAGGAGGTCGACACCGATGTGGTCTGAGACTCAAGAAGCACGAACCAATCATCGCATCGTCATCTCATCCACCCCACGTCAACGACACCACTCTTACCGACTCTGCTCCTTCCACAATCTCCACTTACCAAGACCATACAGCTGGGCAGGAGATTCAGAATCTATAGAATACTTGACTCCTCGACTCGCCGTTCCAAATGTACGTGTCTCGGTCATGTCCGACGCATTTGGCCAAATCACAAGCCTATAGGCTTCAACGCCTGGCACCTTCTAAATCTTGTGACTCGACATACTGTGTTGTCCGGTCGTGTATATTCTACAGCCGATCCGGACATGTGTAACCACTGGCTTGGTAGGTGAGCGACGTACTAGGTGTGCTGACAATGTGTTTTGTATGAGTATGTCTGACGGCTCATTCTGCTGCACCGTTGAACCGAGACTTCGAATCGTCCAGCCAGGAGCAACCGTTGCAATCGTCCAGGTACAACACGAGCTGAACAACTGAAGACACAACGGTTTTGTTGCTATCCTTAATGGGCAAAAGAGAAAATCCAGGCCATGTCCACTTTACCTTTTGTCGAGTGTTCTCGCCTTTACGTCCTGTAGGACTACCAACTGACGAATTAGCCGTATCTTGAGAAGTGACCATGAAGGTAATCAACCTCGTATGGTGGCTCTCATGGTCTAGTTTGCTAGTTGCTTCGCCCTTGGAAGAGCGAGCAATCACCTCTTCTGTATGCAACAATGCCCAAGTCAAAGCTTTACGATCGAGCAATGCCAACTGCTATTGCTCTTCCTATCTTCAAATCCCAGTTTCGACTGTCACAAAACTCACGACCCTGACATCAACGATACGAACGACAACTACGAAGAAACAGATCTTGACTAGGTTGGTATTGATATTGCGTCTGTCAGGTCCTTCTAACGCTCCACAGAATTACAGGCACTGAGACCAAATCTACTGTCGTAACGACGCAAACTTCTCTTATCAGAGTACAACCTACGTATGTCTTCGTGACGGCAACTTCGCCTGTGACGCGTCAGGCATCACAAGCGCCATCAATGCGCAGACGGAGGCATCTGGATCATCCTGCAGAACTGGTCAAGAGAGCCATTTCCTCGACGTGCGCAACGCCAGCAGCTTTCAAAAGCATGAACAAAGCAGCTATATCAAGCGCTTGTAAATGTTTATCTATAGCACCTTCCAGATTCACTACGACCAAAACCATCACAACACGCGCCACTCAGATCTCAACGAAGATTGTCAGCTCTACTGCTCTCCGAGCCACGACTATAAAACATAGTCTCACTGCAGTAACGACAATCACAATAGTGCCACCCAGAACAATCACCGTACAAAGGGTGAGCCGGGCAACCATGGATAATCCTACTTCGACCGAGCTCAATAGCACCCCAAGCAGCTCTTTGCGAAACGAAGGTGTCTCAAGGTCTATTCCAAGCACTTCAAGTCGACCAACGAGTAGTTCATCTACAACTCAATCGTCAAAGCGTTCGACTTCCAGCAGTCAAGTACCGAGCAGCAAACCATCAAGTTCTTCATCGAGCAGTAGATCAAGCTCTGCATCGAGCAGTACATCGCGTGCATCCTCGACGACTCGATCCTCGAGCAGTACCTCAGCGAGTGTCCGACCTGCCAGCGCTGTCAGATCGACCAGTGTGTTCAGCGATATACCGGCCAGCTCTTCGAGTAGCAGTCGACTCACAAGCAAGTCATCTGTCCAGCCTCCAAGTTTTGCTTTGAGCATATCCGCGAGCAAGTCTTCGAGCGTTAACGCAGCTGCGTCGTCCAGCAAACTCTCCAGCATCTCTACGAGCAAGTCATCCAGCGTCTCAACAAGCACGTCATCCAGTAGCATCTCGTCTAGCATATCATCTAGCAAGCTTTCCAGCATCTTAACAAGCAAGTCATCGAGTGTGTCCGCGAGCAAATTGTCCACCAAGTCGATCAGCAGTAGCTCAAGCAAAACTTCGAGCAAGATGTCTACCACGTCAACAGGCAAATCCTCCATCAAGCCGACCAGCACTAGCTCAAGCAAAACTTCAAGCAAGGTTTCCACTACTTCGACGAGCAGATCATCGATGATTCCGAGTAGTAGTCAGAAAACGACGACGAAAGCATCGGAAACAGCATCGACTAGAGCGTACCCATCCGAAGGACCATTGTACACCCCAAACACGAACGCATGTGCCTCAAGAACGGCAAGACCTTCGGCCAGTACGAGCACCCGACCCAAGTCATCGACTATCGCCAGCTCGAGTAAATTTACCACTGTATCAACCTCATCGCTAATTGCCAGCTCGAGCAAACCTGCCGCTACCTCAACCTCGTCGTCATTCGCCAGCTCGAGTAAATTGACTACTGTCTCGAGATCATCGTCGATTGCCAGCTCGAGCAGATCTGCTGCGATATCGATTTCGTCGTCAACAAGCAACGAAGCGATCTCTTCAAGCTCAACCCGAAGCAGCTCGACGCCTCGATTCACCTTCCCCTCCAACAGCACGACATCAACATCCACGACGACAAACCCATCGTCAAGTTCCGCTTCCCCAGTAGTCAACAAACTCTTCCTCGACGACGTCTCAACCAACACCACAGACACCAATACCACAACCTCACCTTTCTTTGCCGCAAACTCCACGTCTATGAACATCAGCACCTTCTCGCCTAACAAAGCCTTCTATCTCCAACCCCTGTGCACCTCTGGTCTTCAAATCAGTGGTCTCTACGCCGTTCTCATCTCTACTACCGCAAATCCTACCCTCCAATTTACTTCCTCTGCCTCTCAGGCTTCTGCATTCTACCTCTCAACATCTGGATATCTATACGTCCTACCCTCATATTCATCATCATGGACGTCATTCTCAGATGAAAAGTTGATAGCGAACATCGATCCAGGAGTTCAAGAGATGGATATGTTCTTTGGTGAAGAGGATGAGATTTCAGCTATAGGTGCAGAGAGAGCACAGTGTAGTGTTGATGAGGAGGGTGTTTTGCAGTGTAAGACTAGTGGAACAGCAGAGGTTTTGTATTGCGAGGCTGAGGGGACTGTTAAGTTGGCGTCATGTGTGTTGCAAAGTTGTGATGCAGCTGAGTTGGGGGTTGTATATATTTAATGCCATATAGAGGGGTGTCTCATAGAGACCTGCATAGTAGTTAGAAATGCATAATATTCTTGGAAATCAGGCATCGTTCAGAGAAAGCAGGCTACTTTATACGCTCCCATTAGAGACGACCCCTGGCTTCACGGCCATGATACGTGGTCATCTTTCATCACACTTTCACCACGGTTGCCGTAAAACACTAGTCGAACAAGCCATGCCAGCTCAGAGAGACGACATACACTACCATACACATGATCTAGAGTCTATCTAGCGCAAAGATACCCGGACCATCCGAAGACAGAGAAAGCCTGTCAAGAAGTCTTGAGGCACCATTGGGAAAAGAACGGGTTTGGAAAAGCCACGCAAAGGTCGAACGCACCCGCATCAAAAGAATGAACTCTCTCTACCTCATCCTCTCAATCAAGACCATTGCATCACTTCACAAAAGGTGTATACCACCATCAAGTCCCTGTGAGAAAATCTTCCTCTGTTTTTCCTCTGCTTCGGCCCCGAAAACGATAACATGAGACTGGTCCCTATCGTCTCGTCATTGTGAGGCCTTTCTAGTTTCGTTGCATGTCTTCGTAAATCCACGTTGAAGTCCAGCAGGGTTGTCTCATGGATTCTGACCTTGGAGGCACTCACCAAGGGTGTCTCCTGCATGTTGCTGTTATCAGACATCATTGCTGTACCACAATCAGTAAACAAACAATCCGCAGTTGTGAACGCCTCAGTCCTCGCCACCAACTCTGCCTGGCTTAAACTTCTCGACCACAACCAACGGATCACCTGTCAAGTCCGCCCTCAAGATATCGTGAGCTGGCTCAAGATGAAGGTCAACAGGGCTGCCAACCAGGTCATGGTCAAGACTGGCTGTGTCGAGCAGACCCACGATCGCGGTCACGAAGTCGAAAGAACGCCGCTACGGAGGCATGGAGCAGTCGCTCCTCCCTTCCGGAAGGAGTTAATTGGGCTACATTGACAGCTTGCCCGCATTGACTGCCTCTGGAAGAAGTGGCACTTGCAAGTAGGCAGGAGGGGAAGAACTGGTTTTCTATCTCATCATCTAAACTTTTCCAAAGCTGAGGGCACTGTGCAAGAAAGCAGAGATTTCATGCATGGCGGGCATATACGCTCAATCAATCTTGAGCGACCCATAGATTCTATACACAAATGCCCACGTAGCAACAAACCCAATGGTTCCAGTCAACACAAACCACAACGCGCTAATCAACGCACTGTACCCCAAATACAACACCCCCGAAGTCCAAGACGTAAAACTCAAAGTCCGCACCCAATAAAGCATAGCGTACAAAAACACATAAATGGCAGAAGCGCCAGAAGTAAAGAATGCTCTCCACTGCCAATGGTAGTTTTCCGCGCAAAGGGCAAAGTATACCATGAGAATTGTGACGGCGGCGGAGGTTACGATCATGAGACCGTAGCAGAGAAATAGGAAGCCGAACATGTAGTAGATACGGCTGAACCAGATACTGCTGATGATGAAGTATAGCTCGAGGAATATGGCGCCGAAGGGAAGGATGCCGACGAGGAACATTGAAGGCAAGGGACGTAGGTATCCAGTCGATGGTGGGATTTGGCGAGGAATCTGGTTGGTACGGACGGGAGGTGTGGATTCGGGAGCGCGGAAACCAAGCCATGATCCTCCGACGGAAAGAGGGACGGAGATGAGGAACCAGATGCTGATGAGAGCGAGCATGGTGGTAAACGGCACTGCTCCAGAAGACTGACGGGCCCAGACGAACAGGTTCATGAGGAAGAATACGCCAAACACAGTGCCCGGGACGAGCAGGGGTGTATAAGCGATGTTTTGCTTCCAAGCATCGCCGTGGAAGAATTTGTAGACACGTGCTGAGACATAACCTCCCACAGCGCCAAAGAAGGTGTACAGCATGACCATGACGGTAGTCAAAGATCCACGATTCGAGGGAGACAAGAAGCCGAGCAGAGCAAATGCAATGGTGAATCCGGTCATCATGAAAAGCTGGGCGCCGTTACCGACCAGAATCGACAAGACCATGGGGTGTCTCGGTGGGCGGAAGACATCGCCGTGCACAAGCTTCCAGCCCGAATCTTCTTGCACGCTGTCATCCAGGCCTGAACCACCAAAGTCGTCAAGGGCCAAGTCATCGAGGCGGTTGTAGCGAGCAATATCCTTGCGCAGAGTTCGGAGTAGGATGGTGGACACCATGCCGACAAGAGCGACAACAATCATGGCGGAGATGGTCAGCGAGACCCAGTGAATACGCGGATCGTAGACATGAAGGTATTTGTCCCAGCGTGTAGCGAACGAGGTAGGAGAGGGTACCCAGTAAACGCTATATGTCCAGACGACATCGGTAGCATCTTTCTCAGAGAGCACGACGGGATGAGCGATATCACCACACTCAACCTTGCCATCATCCAGCAGCTTGGAATCGATTGAGGATGCCGGCTCAACCAATACACCAACAACACGGTATTGATCTTGAGCAGCCTGATGGTACTCAACAAAGATGTTGTAGTGGTTGTTGAGGACCGGGGTCTGGGTGTTGGCCTGTACCTGCCCAAGAGCAAAGCCCGGGCTGTAGAAGATGGCTTCGTTCGCATCGATCATCTTTTGAGCGGCAGGCAAGCCGTCAATGTTCCAGTTGACATTGTAGTTCTGCAAAATGCGAGCATTGACAAACTTTGCATCGCGAGGTTGGAAGGTCTGCTTGCCGCATACAGCCTTGCAAGACTCGTTCTTTCCCATGTATAGTTCCAGTGGTGAAGTCTGGATTCGGTCTCCAAACAGAATGCTCCCCAGACTCTCGCTCTTTTGCTGCGGTCCACCTTCGGGCTCACAGTGGTGGAAGGCATGATGGTAGTAGTCGAAGGCGAAGACAGATCGGACTTGGGCGTCTTGTTCGGATTGGGAGGGCGTTAGGCGATTGACTGTGAGCGGCACTCGGTCTCCGGTTTGGTAATTCGTCGGTGCGACTCCTGGGAGATAGAAAGATGCTACGCTGGAGGGACCTGCCAGCAGTAATGCACAAAGTGACAAGGACAATTCCGAGAGACGCATTATGCCACCTATTCGAGAGTGATCATCTACTTGCGCCGGGCTTTCGGATTCTTGCTTTGCTGTCGCTAAGGGATCAAAGTTTAGTGCAATGAATATGGCGCAAGACGGCTAAACAGTAAAGCCAATTCTAGGAGATGTTATAAAGACAAAAGAGCAGCGGTTGAACACGGGACAAAGGAGTCGCTCTCCTGAACACTCAGCACGATTGCCATGATCTGGGTCTGGGGAGAGCTGTCATTGTGCTGACGCTTGGGCCAGAGACATGACGAAAGCCGCGTGTATCATCACAATGATCTTGTACAACTTTTTCAAGCACATGGAGAGATAAGAGATTTGAAAATCATGTCCTCGTTTATTAGAGGTGTATGCTGCTGCTGCTGCTTCTGCAATGCGCCGGGAATCGTAGGCAACCGCATGCTTGTCCCGAAAAAGGTCTAAGGAAAAGGAAAGAGAAATGCCCATCATCAACCTCTCTACACCAGTCCGTCGTATAGAGACAGCGCCGAAACGATCGTCTCGTCGCGCTTGGATCCTTCCTTGAACTCGGCCATGTCCAGACTGCCGTTCTCGTCCTTGTCCATCATGCGGAAGATCTTGCGCACTCTCTTCTCTGGCGTGTCTTCGTCTTCGGGCAACTTGACCATTGATCCAACCTGGCGTGGTGTGTTAGCATATGTCGCTGCTCTTCGCAATTCATTCCTTCTCACCATTTTGTAGATAGCCTCAACAATGGAGAGCATCTCGCTGTAACTGATTTGTCCGTCTCCGTCAATGTCGTATAGTTGGAATGCCCAGTCCAGCTTGTCCTCCATCTTGCCCCTGCTCGTTACGCTCAGAGCGCAGATGAACTCTTTGAAGTCGATCGAGCCGGACTTGTCTGCATCGAACACATTGAAGACATAATCGGCGAATGATGACGGATCTCCGAATGGGAAGAACTGCTTATAGATCTTCTGGAACTCTTCCTTGGTGAGCATGCCCGAGGGACAGTCCTTGAGGAAACCTGGATTGCTGTCAGTGTCGCGTTCCGGGTCGTCTGACAGGAGCGTCGTCTCACCCTTGTACCATTGCTGTAATTCCTTCTTGTCGAAGTGAGTGGCCTTCTGGAGATCGCTAAGCTCCTGTGCCGACAACTTGCTCTGACTATTATGTGGATGCAGCGTCAGCATGTCTGTATCCAGTGAAAGGTGTGATATTGGGCTGTGTGTTCCAAGCTCTTGCTCTAGATGATGAATGGCTGTACGAAGTGCTGTGTCGCGGTTGACTGCATAGTCCAGGTAGTCATCGGAGGTGTGACGCGGGATGTGCTTCGGTCGCGATCTAGCATGATTTTCCGTCGCGAGAACGCATGCAGAATTACAGGTCGTTGGGGAGGTGGAGGGTTTGTCGTGGTCGTGGGTGATCGGATGCATTATGTTGTGTAGCTGATTGAGCTGACTGGTGACGATTGGAGTCGACGAAAGCTCGCCGAGGCATTGATTGAGCAGGAGGAGAGCATGGAGTGAAACGACAACGGGCGAGCCATCACCAGAGGATAGAGCAAACAACACGAGACCAAGGAGGGAGGGGCTGGTACTTACGACTTCCCCATATTGCGCCTTCGGAATGCTGATCGTTTGTCTGTGGCAGTGTCTCCCAAAAGGTTTTCGGAAGCTGCGACTCTTGGATCACGAAATCGGTATGCTTGCGTTTAGGATGGTGATGTTGTAGCAAAAAGGATTAGAGGGCGCATTATCAGGCCTGCCGTGATTGTATAAAGGGTGCTGGACTAGCGCGGGGCTTAGGTGGTGGCTGTGAGAACGCCTCACTGCTTCCATGCAGCCGCCATGACCTCTCGCCCACACAAAGTCGCGACAACTTGACAAGTGCCCGCCCCCCACCCGTTTGACCACTACGCTTCCACCACATCGCCGTCACTTCTTATAACCTGCCATATGCTTTCGCCTGCAGAGAGCCTGCTCTTGCCTTATGCTCTCGTGGCTCGTAGCACACAACCAATCACCATATCTCCAAAATAGTGACACCCGTCAAGTGACTGTGTGAAGCAGTCGTGGAACCCTTGTCTTCAGATTGTGTCCGGGTCGAATACGAGCCAGCAGCATGCTCTCCTCGTGTCAGGCGTGTAACGCACCTATCTCATGACAACAAACAACGAATTCATACAAACATGAAAACACATAGTAACTTTCTGAATGCGACTGTGTCCACAGAGATGCTTCGAGATAACCTTTCTCCGTGAACATTATCCTGTTCTGAAAATTGTTCTGCATTTCTATAGCTGACTGCACCGTTTTCCAGCACAAGTGGGAAATCCACCTTCTGTGCTGCCGTGATGATAAGAACCTAGGGTATACCAATTGGGGGATGGTGTGAAAAATGAAATAATAGAGACAAAGGTTTATCTACGTGGGTGATGTATGGACAGAAGAAAATGTATGAAACAACTAGTCGCTTGCAAAGGGAATCGGGAAGAAACAGATGAAACACGTAATGCTCAATAACCAATCGTGCAGACGATAGTCGCTCAATGCTGATGACGGAAGTCAAACTGTCCCAACTCGATCTCGGGCAACCTTGGCTCTCGCGCCGCAGGGCTATTACTTCGGTCTCTGCCGCCCATACTGGCTGCACCCGACATGAGGTTTTGCTGACTCTCGTCCCGCGAGAATCCTGGTCTTGCACTGTAGAGCCCGTCTGATTTCTTCGACATGGGGTCGTACGCGATCTTGCTCTTTGTTGTGCTGTTGAGCGAGGGTGACACAAGAGGTGCCTTCTTATATTCGGACACTTGTGAGCCTGCGCCCTTGTATTCGGTAAGTTGTGTTGGGTCCATGAGGAGAGAGTTGCGAGCGTCCAGGGGAGTGAGATCGTCAAGGTCGCGGTTTTTGAGTTTTTCTGGAACGAAATGTCAGTTGTGGTCTTGCACGAGGAATTAGAATCAAACTTACCAGCATCCTTTCTTCTCTGGCGGTGAGGGTTGGCGCGGACACAAGTGATGATGGCGTTGACGGCAATAAGGATAGCCAAAACACCAGTGAGAACAGATTGCACAACAATCAGAACAAGACCTGTGACAGTCTTGGTTGTCTGACTAATGCCCAATTCTTCGACGAAGACAAGCACGCAGATGACCGAAAGAACACGGACGACCTGGATGGTGATGTTGATGACATTGCCACTCTTCAGGGTGTAAGGTCTTGACCAGATAAGCAGAATGAGCATGACACACTCGATGGCAATCTGACCAATGGTCTGGACCAAGCCGTGTCCGTTGGCTCCAGCGATCAAGGCGTTTTTGGCGAAGGCGTAGACAATGGTAGGGATAAACAACCACCAGTATCCCTTCTTGAAGTTTTCGTAAAGGAAGGCGTATCTGACCCAAGTCTCCTTGTGCTCATAGAGCATGCTTGCATCTCCGTCCATCTTCTTGTACTTGTTGGCTTTGTGCCAAATTGTGAAAGCAAAGAATCCGAGAATGCAGGTGAAGATAGCCCAAGTAACTCCAGCGAGGACCTTGGCTGCCCATGAGTCGCCGTTGGTGAACTGGTACACACAGTAAAGAGTCCAGACACCATAAGCAAGCATGACCAAATTGGTGATGGTCTTTGCGAGACGCCACCAGTAACGCTTGCGGAAGCTGTTCATGGATTTGGGAAGGTTGCCCATAAGAGCCAGGGCTTCAAGAATGACCTTGGTAAGCAGGATGCCGACAGTGATGACAGCGATGACGATTGCAAAGAAGAGCAAGATGGTCATGAAAGTGTTTCCTTGGGGGATTGAGAGCTTCTCCACGTAGGCCTGGATACCGTGAACATAGTGCATAGGCTTGCTTTCAGGAGCTGTGCCGTTTCCAGAGGTCGTAGCGTTGTTGTTGACAACGTCGGTACCATTGACACTAGCGGTGAAGTCTCTGGCGTAGAGGAACATGGAGTCGATGCTGCGCTTGGTGAGATTGCTGCTCGTGCTACCGTCGACAATGGTGACATTCTGCAAGTAGTTCCAGCTGTCAGTTGTTAGGTCTCCACCAGTGCTCTCGCGGAAGCTGTCAATTGTGGTCTGCATGCTACCCCAAGGAATAAGACCAGTGCTGAATCCGAAGTTCTTAGAGAAACTGCTGTAGATGGAAGGGTATGAGACACTGAGCATGCCGGTTGTTGCGATACTTTGGAACCAGCCAAAGGTTTCTCCGAACGTAGGACTGGGCGAAGCTCCACCGACATGGAATCCACCAGCCACGGCACCGAGAGCGGATATACCCAGAGCAGCACCTGCCATTCCAGCGGCAACATAGGTGACTGCCTGGACGTTCATCGACTTTCCGTTGCTGACCGTTGATTGAACGCAGGCAAGGTCCTTGGTTTCGTCATTGTCGGAGAACAATTCGAGCTTGGCGATTCCGTCCAAATCTGGTACATTGAAAGCGATCGCAGGGATTTGACTGGCGTATTCAGCAGGGATGGCTTGGGATCCTTGAGCAGCGAAGCTACCGGCCGGTACTGCAAAGTCGAGGTTAGCTCTGCGCGCGACGGGCTATCAAAGAAGAGTACACATACCAGGACAGAGTTGCTCGACGTATGTGCCTGACTCGCAAGGGTTGAAGGCTTTCTGGTAGACCTGTTTTCCGTATGCGGTGACAACAATGTTGGCTCTGACATTCTGTGACTCAGAACTGCTTCCTGCAACATTGAACGTCACCATGCCCGTTGTGCGGTCGTACTGGATGTCCAAGGCTTCGACCTTGATTGTGGGATCGGTGGAACACAGGCTGTATCCTTGAGTAGAGAGGATGTCACCACCCAGCACTCTGGCCGGCAGAGCGCTGAGCAGCACAAGTGGCAAAGTCCACGAGACGCCCGAAGACCACATGGTCGATTTTTTTGCGTGAAGGCGAGGCCTCTATATGCGATATCAAACTTCCAGATGTTTAAGCTTTCAGGGGTTCGAGGCCGGGGTATGAGTCGCGATCAAGCTGGATGTGTTGTATATGTCCAGCGAGAATATTGGTGATTATGGGTAACGAGTGTGTGTGTGAAGTCAGAGACGACACAGATGGACAATCAAGAAGTGTTTTGGGCCGGTGGCCTAGCAAAGACGTTCGCGGTGTGTGTCGGCGGCGTAATCAGGGGCTGCGGCCAGTTGAAACGTGCTAAACGCGGGAGCAGGACGTTGTGGGTGTTTTGGAAAAAGACACGAGTAAGATGGAAATGTTAGGCGTGAAATGTGCAAAAGAGAAAAGGACGCAACAGAACGAAGGCGCGATGGACAAAATAAAATAAAAGAGTGATAGGAAACTGCAGGTGCGCAGGTACAGAAGAGCGAGCGAATGAAGTGAGATGAAGACCGAGTGTACGCCAAAAGTCCAGGGTGCTTTGCTAGTCGGCACGCACCTACCTTCCTGCATGGCGCACGGGACTCTGTGGCATTCGAGGCCTCACCATCCGACCCGATTGTTCCTTGACATCTTGAATAGATTGCTGTTTTGTGTGTGTCGCCGCCTGCCTCCCTCCCATCGTCATGCCACGATTGGCTTATGGTTGTCATGTTACCAGCTTCATATCGTTGGAAGTGTGTCTATGTTTACATGTAAAAACGGCCTTGTTGCATCCACAACGGACGCTGCGCCTTAAGCCACAATTGCTGCCATCATCCTGCAAGCTGCAAGGTCTAAGCGCCCTGACACGAGCGAGGTCTTCTGCTGCTTCTTTCGACCCATCAATAGCCGGTCGTGGTTAGATGGACTGGAGTCCCCAAGCCGCGGTCTCAACCATCTGTAAGGACTCGTCACCCGTCTATCGAGGAATTGCTTGATCACTACAATTGTGCCTTAAGTACCGCTTGGCGGACAGTATTTAGACACAAGGCAATCTTGTTTGGCAGGGTACGCAATCATTATCCGCTTTGGATTGGCTGATTATTAGTTGTTTCTAAAAATTGACACCTGCAAGTATCTTTATTTTTCCTCGCCCGAGGAATGCTTGTTTACTTGTCAGAAACATTGCCTCTACCATCATCTCAATCTGACAGACTATTGGAAGTACCAGTGTCCTGAGGGTCCTGGTCGATGGAGTTGGGCGATCACACGTGCACTGTACTTTCATCAGCGATGTTTTTGATTGCAGGATCATCATGTCGACACGTCTCACACAGAACATTCTAGGCTTGAAAATCAGGCACTGATCACAATACATCGGTGACCTGTCGATCAGTCCTGTCCATATCAACGCTGCATCCCCATGTGCGAATGCACAGTTCATATAGTAAACAGGAAGCATTCAATGATAGCCACCAAATCATCGGCTCTCCATGGACTCGCCTGGAAGTGAAGAGAACTGTGCCTCTCGATGGTTTCAACGCCGCCTACGTATGGACGCGAGAGTGAGGCAGGCGTTGCAGACCTTGATACTCGGGGAGGTGTCAAACGTTGCTGCCTAAGGTTGGATAAGGTATTGAGCATGCGAAACATCATGGCAAAACTGATAGCGAAAGCAGTCGGCAAGAAATCATCCCAATACTCTGTCTTTGTTATTTTAGTTGTGTTGTTCAGGCACTCTTGCCGATGAATGTTGTAGTTGAAGTACTTCGACGATTGAAATTCGTTGTGTGAGTGAAATCTATTCAGAAATAGCCAGCCTCTCTAAAGTTGAGGTCTTTATAATTCATACGCCCGCTCCCAGTGATTAGATATAGCAAAACGCTTACAGAATGCTCCAGAAAACGGTAGCAGCAACGAGACCACTCCAGCCAGCAAACTTGGCAACAGTGCTGGCATCGCCCTTAGGAATGGCACCAGTAGAGGCCTTGTTGAGGTACCAAGCACCAATATCGGTGAGCTTGCCCTTCTGAGTCAAGAAAGCGGCATTAGGTCCAACCTAAGTATTAGTGTTAGCAAGAGATCATGAACAACAGAAACAGTTTCCGAGACTTACGTTGGAGACGGATGAACGGAAAGCACCAAAGTAAGAGTACTGTCCAATGATACTCATGCGGTCAAGGTACTCAAAGCTCTGGTTGGCAAAAGTTTGACTAGCCTCGAGGGTGCAACCAGCACATGCAAACTCAGTAACCCAGGTCTCACTAATGTTCTGGTAGGTGCTGTTGATCTGACCCAGATGACTGGCCAAACCACCGAAGTCGCCGTACCAATGAGCAGGAATGAAGTCAACCTCGCAAGAAGTAGTGTTGGAAGTAGTGTCAGAGCTGGCTACAAGAGCAGCACACTCCGAGAACCAGTTCGCAAGCCAATTAAATCCAGTAGTAGCGCCAGTGACTGCAGGAGCACCGAGCTTGATGCCGAAATCGCGCTTCAAGGGCTCCATCTGCTTCTTCCAGACCTGGGCGGCGGTAGCAGCGCTAACGCAAGAGCCACCGTAACCGCTACCGCAACCATCGGGCTCGTTGAATCCGAGAACGTGTGTAATGTTTGATCCTCCCTTGATGAGGTTGCTGACAGTGTTGTAGAAGGTCATGTCGTTCGCCGGGTCTTGAGGTGCTCCCCAGAGCATAGGAACGAAGTTGAGCTTGCCCTGGTAGTCAGATGTGGGAACGGCGGCATAGTTGTAGTACCATGTACTAGTCTGGTCAGTTCGGAGTCTATCATACACGCCGTGGTGTTGCTGGAGGTCTTACAGGTCGGTGTCATTTGTCCAGATCGTGTCGTCTTGTGATGTAGAGGTAGACACAACGCAGAGACCACGCTTGCTGGAAGCAGTGGCTGCCACAAGAGGAGCAGCCACGAGAAGTGCTGGAGCGATGTAACGCATGGCGGTATATGTTATAAATTATATGTGGTGGTGTATATATGTAGTCCGGGGGTATCGTATGGTCGCAAAGGATCCGGGTATCGCAGAGGGTTGTTCGAGGTGGTCAAATGCGTCAGAGGCGGTTTTTAATATGTTTAGAGCGAATGAATGGGAGCGACTCGAGCGAAGTTGGCAGAAGCAGGCCTGCTTCGGTGGGTAGAAATATTGCGAGAGATGGAAAGAACGAAAAGAGCGAAACGAGAGAAGATGCAGGAGAGAGCAAGGAGAAAAATACCCACCGATCTCAGACAATACTTTCCTTCAGCTATCCCAGAACGTTGGCGAGCCCATGCTAGAGCGCTTCTGGGCTGCGTGGGAGAGTCAAAAACGGATTGACTCTCAACGTTATCAAGCCCCGTCCACTCCCGGAACTGCAGCCTCCCGTTAGACACCCTATTTGTGGACTAGAAGGACTTGGCTTTCTCAAATCGTTCTTCGTCGTCCTAACGGAGAAGGATATGACACTTAGCGCCAGGACGCCATCTTGCATGGTTTTCGGTGTTTCTCTGGCTGTGATTTCATTCTGCAAGGTACGACTAGGCTTTCGGTGCCAATGCTTGTCCTTGTTGAGCGAAGAGTTTTGGTTCAGTCTGCATGTCCGGTGAGCCGCAAGTTCTTGTTCTATCCGCACCATCGGGCGAACTTTGGTGCGGCAGTCGGCATTTCCGCTTAACTTCCGTCAATAGAAAATGGGCTTATGCAGGTCCTTCTTTCTCGAACCACTGCGCAAGCCACTTCTTGGAAGGAGATTTGGAGCTGAAGGATAGAAAAATAGATGGTAGGCAGCTGAGTGTGTTTCGACTCTCGAGTCTCGTAAAGCACTTCGACCTGAAATACTCGAGCTTCGAGAACAGCGGTCAACAGGTTTGATGTGGAAATGTCAAGTCGGATTTGCTTCCAGTAACACCCTG
This sequence comes from Aureobasidium sp. EXF-3400, assembly GCA_024195585.1. Lineage (NCBI taxonomy): Eukaryota > Fungi > Ascomycota > Dothideomycetes > Dothideales > Saccotheciaceae > Aureobasidium > Aureobasidium sp. EXF-3400. The sequence goes on from SWBL01000483.1 coordinate 17,010, forward strand.
TCTATCAATTCGCTCCGCGGTCCTCCGGCAATAAGGTACATTTTAGGCTTCCATAACCTGCGTAATCAATATATCATGCTCATGAGGGCTTATAGGGTACTTTATATGTCTTGACATTGGTGATAGGCAAAGTGAAGTCGGGTTTGTATTTGTGTTGCGTTTGTCAAGCTTGTGTCAAGCTTGTGTTCGGATTTGGTTTATTTCCGAACAATCTTTTTCACATGTCTTGCCGATGAATCCGCATCTTCTCTATGCGTGCGGAACTATGTGACGCGTAGAGCTATGAAGATGCACAGTACTCTTAAGAATCAGGATAGTGTCCTTTGAGAAGGAACATAGTATGGGCTCTCTCTTCATACATCTCTGCTTCTCGAAACCTTTATGCATTTTTGTAGTGGGGACGGCACCCCAGACCTTCGTGAGAGAAGCTACTTACTTAGCCTTCTGGGACAACATACTCTCTATTACCTTCAGTGCTGAACAAGACAACCACTGTATCAGGATCCTTTTGCAAAAGCCCTCTCTTATACAATTTCCTCAAAGCTGCCAACGGAGCTGCTCCACATGGGCCTGCATTGACACCATGGTCTTGCAGATACTCAACGCTACGGTGTGCTTCCAAATCGTTGACGATCACAGAAGCATAGACGCCTGACTTTAGAGATGACCAGCAGTTATTGGAGACAGTGCCACAGTTCATGCCTGTGTGATTCATTTAGCTTATGACAGAGCATCGACCGGTTAACTTCTTACCATCCATGATCGTTGTGCCAGTCTCGACCGGAACGATGTTCCCGACGTGGAGACTCTCCATCAGACACGGTGCTGCTTCTGACTCTACCGTGACGACCTTCGTGATCGAATCGCGACCTGTGTAATGAGAGACGACTGATTGTGCCCAAGAGCCAACACCGACGGATGCAATGCAAAGTGAGGGCCGTTTCCCACACGACTCCTCCAGCTGGCGATCAACTTCCGCATGCATAGTGGCATACCCGTCGACCACCCACTGCGGTATTTGGGAATACCCTTCCCAACTAGTGTCCATCACGAGCATAGCTCCTGACTTTTCGGCCTCCTTCATGGTCGCAGCAATGCTATCATCGTAACTGCCATCGACCACATTAACTGTAGCTCCCTCACTACGCAACTTGCCTCGAGTTGCTTCGTCCATAGTCCTGGGAACAAAGATCGTGGCTCCGACACCCATGTATTTAGCAGTACGCGCGGCCGCTCTACCCCAATTACCATCGGTACACGAAACTAAGTTGATACCTGCGTTTCGCGCTGCATTTCCGGCTTCTTCAAGCGATGCGGAGGAGGCAAGACCTGTTTTCTCACATATCGCCCTGAACACTCCCCAAGATGCGCCCAGAATTTTGAACGACGGGAGACCAAATCGAAGGCTCTCGTCTTTTACATAGACATGCCTAATGCCCAACTCCTGAGCGAGCTTAGGAAGTTGTATCAAAGGAGTGGTTTTCGATTCTGGGAAAGATCGGTGGAAAGTGATGAGATCGGGATCAATCGACGCGTCTGCAGAGAGGGTAGATGAAAGTCCAGGATTAATGAAGATGTCCTGCCTCTCAAAGATATCGTCGCATCCAAGGTGTCTGACCTTGAAAGTGGAAGTATTCGACATGACACCAGATTCCGCTGCTTGGAACACGACTATCGTATGATGTTGTCGAACGTGAAGTTGGCAGCGTATCCGTTACCAGTAGAGGCAGTGCTCTTGGCCTGCATGGCAATCTCTTGAGTGTGGAGAAAACCTGTCGCGATCAGCCTCAGCCTGTCGCACTCCCAAGTTTGACAGAGCAACATGGCGAGCCACGCTGTGAAGACGCATGGTGTTGTTTGGTACAGGAGGTATGTCCACGGAGAGCCGTTAACATGGTGTCTCTCACCGGACTCCCTCGGCTTCTTCATAGTGACTGTGCATTGTTACAACTACCTCACGCCCGCGACAGACTTTCGGGAGGAGGTTTCTCTCCACACGTTAAAAGTCTGTTTGACTGCGATTTGATCAGGTGGATGTCATCATTATTTTGAGAGCGCAAACCAGAGATTCGTCTGCACGTTTGGTGGGTGATTTCAACAGTCGCAAGGGTGCGGTGAACGAGACGGGCAAGACGCGGCCGTAACAAAGTGCCTGTTTCAGGTAGGATCTTCTCATCATAAAGCCCCAAGCACATGCAACGGGTCATGTGTGGAGTCGGGAGCCGCAATTTGGAAAACTGAGAGAGCCTCATTGGGCTGCGAGTTGGACTCGAGATGGGTACCTACGAGTGCTTTGTTCTGTAGGGCGGTCATTAACAGTACCAGCATTCGTTCGGTGAGAGCAGGAGCGTGTGAAGCTTCGCATCCCAGAGTAGAGATCTTAGCAGGGATTAATGTGATGGAGCATGGCTAGACTGCGGATCAGGTCAAAGTGGACCCCCTATCGATACGGGGAAGGACGCGGTGCATCAGCCAGGGCCCAGGGGAAAGACGCAAAAGCAACAGACATCATACATCATCAGCATCCACTTCTTTGTTCCTTCACCTTGTCATTTTCTTGTCTAGTCATCATTGTCGCCCAATCCCTGAAAATAGCAGACAATGCTGGTCTAATACTTTGTCACAAGTACCCTGTCATTCGGAGGTTTTCACGCGAAACAAGCTTATGGTTGCTTGCCCTCCACACGTGCTCACCCACTTCCGTCATCTGGCTAAATCAACACACTCCCTTTCACACACATAGCCGAATCCGACCATGGACTCGGAAAGCTCGCAGGCGGGCTCGACAAGGCGGCGAGGCTCGTCGCTCGTGCAACAGATCATCAACGAAGAGCGCATCGGTATCAGGAGAGCCAGTCCGAGGAGAATGCCTTCCGACATTCCCGAAGCCGTCCACGCAGAGTCACCGCATGGCTACGACGACGAAGAGACCAACCCTGTGTCATCAGGCTCCGACTGGGAGATGGACGACATCCGATCTGACGAAGGACTCGAAGATGATGAAGAGACGGGTTTGACGAAACAGGACCGCCAGAAGAGAACGAGACGGAAGAGGCGGAACACAATGGCAGATGAACGAATTGTCCCCGACGGCGACATCTCAAAAGAAGAGGAGCGTTTGGCCTCTGCAAGCTTCATGCGCGATGCCATCATAAACTGCATACTGATAGGACTGTGGTACACCTTCTCAATATCCATCTCTGTCGTAAGTCGCACCACCCAGTCCAAGTTCTGCTGGTTTTCCGCAACAGCAAACAAGGCGAAACAATGCTCACATTCTCTTAGTACAACAAATGGATGTTCTCAAAAGGCAACCTCGACTTCCATTTCCCTCTTTTCACCACCTGCGTACACATGCTCGTACAATTTCTCCTTTCCTCGCTTGTCCTATATTTCATTCCCAACCTACGACCGAAACACAAACCCGCCGATTATGCGCCAATCGCCCAGTCTGCAGATGGAGAAACAGTTGAAGCACCGCGCAAGCCGCTCATGACTGGCTGGTTCTACTTGACCCGCATCGGTCCTTGCGGTGCAGCCACTGGTTTGGACATTGGCCTCGGAAACATGTCGCTCAAGTTCATTTCCCTAACTTTCTACACCATGTGCAAATCGTCCGTGCTGGGCTTTGTGCTTGTCTTCGCCCTGGCCTTCCGCCTCGAGAAACCCTCGCTGAAGGTTGGAGCTATTATTCTGACCATGATGGCTGGAGTAGTCATGATGGTGGCCGGAGAGACGGCTTTCAGCGTTCTGGGCTTTGTACTGGTTATGAGCGCAGCATTCTTCTCTGGTTTCCGCTGGAGTCTAACACAGATTCTACTTCTTCGCAGCCCGGCTACTGGCAACCCTTTTTCGTCTATCTTCTTCCTGGCACCCGTCATGTTTGCGGCACTACTCGTCATCGCGTTGCCGGTCGAGGGCCCTATCGAGCTTATGGGTGGACTACGTGCTTTGGCCGAGTCCAGAGGTGTCGCTGGATCGGTCGGCATTATTCTTTTCCCTGGTGTGCTCGCCTTCTTGATGACGGCGTCAGAGTTTGCTCTGCTCAAGCGTACCAGCGCAGTGACGCTGAGTGTATGCGGCATTTTCAAAGAAGTGTTGACCATCTCAGCTGCTGGAGTTATTTTCGGCGACAAGCTCACACCCATCAACATCTCTGGATTGGTAGTCACCATCGCCAGTATTGCGGCATACAACGTCATGAAGATGCGAACCATGAGAGACGACTCAAAAAGAGAGGCACACGAGCAAATGGCGGCGGCAGAGTCGAGGCGATCGATTGAGGAGAGCAGCGGCAAGATCAGCAAGGAGCACCCACGGAAGGCAAGCACGGCAGGAGGAATGATCAGAAACAGTCTCAGTCTCAACATTGCTCCATTGCTGGAGCAAAACACGAAAGACAGAGCCAGCCCGGTCAAGAGGCCGGAAGACCTCGATTAAACCTATCTATCTCGATATAGCAGCCGCACAGGCTTATAAATTTGTCTCATATGTTCAAGTGAACGCGGTCTCAGGTTGTCTTGTTCGTAAGTGAATCATACATGCAAGAGTGAATAGTCATATTCTGAGAGTCACAATAAGAACAAAGAAGGCATGACGGAGTTTGTCGCGCATGCCAAGGCTGTCGCGCGTCGGCGCCGGTTGCGTCTTTGAGCCATCACTTTCCCTTTCTTTTCTTGCAGCCACTTACTCAGAAGCTGTACAAGACAGACTATTGTTACGCCTTCGCTAGAAACATATCGCGCACCCACCCGATCCGATCCTTTGTCGACATAAGGAGCCACAACGAAAAGCATACAAGGTCAAACGACGCACCTGCTTGCCACGCCGAGCATCGCCATTACCGCAACAAAACACAAGACAGACACCATGTCGGTCGAAGTAGTGACAGGAACACCGCTCGCCGAAGCTCTTCACAATGCCGTGCAACCCAAGCTCGCCGAGGTTGGATGGAGTACTGGTGCCGCAGACGATTCAGCCCTCGCCGAGTACATTATCCTCATGCTTGTCAACGGCAAGACCCAAAGCCAGATCGCCTCGGAGCTCTCGAATGATCTGCTAGGCCTCGGACCCAACGATCCCAGCGCTATCGCTTTTGCAACATGGTTGTTCGAACAAGTCGACGCGCTGAACGGACAGCTTAATGGCGCCCAAGATGCGAACATGGATTCAGCGCAACCCGCAGACGGCACAACCGTGACTGACGCTCATCCCGGCCAAGATCAGACTATGGGCGATGGAGGCGACTCGCTACCTGAAGGCGCAATGTATGTTGGTCCGCGCCATGTTGGCAAGACTCCCATGCTAACTTTACCTAGTCCCACCGGACCCAAGTCGATGCGCAATAGCAATGGCAAACAGCAAACCGGCAGGGACCGCCGCATGCTCGGACAAATGAACAAGGCTCTCGACCGCACAAACGATGCTGCGCTACACAGAGTAAGAGGTGGTGGAGGTGTTGGCAAAATCAACACCCACAACAACCGCGAGCCTCCGAAGGGTCCTCGCAACATGGCCAACCGCATGCAGAACATGAGCCAGATGAATTCGCCCATGACTCAAAACGCCATCATGGGAGCCAACCCTCAACAACAAATGCAACTGTTCAAGATGCTGGAAGAGCAATCGCGCATGATGGCTCAGATCCTCGGTCCTGGCCAGCAATTCCCCAATGCTCCCGCCATCAACCCAGCCTTCTTCAACGGTCAGCAGCAACAGCAGGGTCAGCAAGGCAAATCACTATTCGATCGCGTCGAGAAGCCAAGGAAAAACAGCAACTTCAAGAACCAGCGACCCAATGGAGGAGCAGATGCCATGGACACAGACAACGCTGAGAATGCCGACTCGGAGCAGAAGGAGCCCTCAACCATCCCTTGCCGCTTCCAACTCTCCTGCACAAACCCTTCGTGTCACTTCGGTCATCAGTCTCCCGCCGCACCACCCGGCATTGCTCTCGATCTTACCGACACATGTCCCTACGGCGCCGCCTGCACAAATAAGAAGTGCGTCGCTTCTCACCCCTCTCCAGCACAAAAGCGCGCCCACCTCTCGACCCAAGTGGACTGCAAGTTCTACCCCAACTGCACCAACCCGAATTGCCCCTTCAAGCACCCAACCACACCGCCATGCAGGAACGGCGCCGACTGCCCTGAACGCGACTCTGGCTGCCAATATTCACACAGCGACATCATGTGCCGCTACACCCCCTGTTTGAACCCCAACTGCCCATACCGCCACACCGACGGCCAAAAACGTAGCGCAAACTGGACAAACCCCAACGCCAAGCATGTCAGCGACCGCGCTTTTGTCACGGATGCAGATGGCGATGAAGAGTTGATTATACCCGGTCAGAATGGTGAGCAAGGGCAAGAAGGCCAAGCCGCACAGCAGCAGGAAGGGCAGGCTCAACAGGCCAACGCAGACGCCATTGCTTAGGGAGCAGACGTCCATTGGCCCACCCCCTCGCCTTAGTCGCGCGAACGCTCACCTATGACGAAGAAAATGTTTGACTTGGAGACTGGAAGCGGTTCCAGTGCAAGAGAAGGACTTGGGGATATACTCTGCGGTGCCGTCAAGCGATTGCATATCGAAGAATGGTTATCGGCGGTTCCTAAGGGTGAATTGCAAGATCCGTTCACATGGCGGTGGTCGGTGGATCAGCAGCAGTTGCATTCTGATCCGAGGTTGAAGTGATTAGATGGGCAGAGCAAAGGGTAGCATTTAGTTCTTGGAATCAAGGCCTCAAAAAAAGAAGGTCGTTTTTTTGGTGGATGCGCCATTATGCATTCATTTACTTATCAGCTAAGTTTTGTTCTCTTCCCTCTGTTATCGTACTGTGTCCGTGAAGAATGGGGACTTGATGTATTGGATTGTGATGGCTTACCAAAGGTGACCGCGCCCTAGGATATATATTGTGTTTTTTGACTTAAGCTTCATCAATCTCTTCTTAGCTCAGTTGGTTTAGAGCGTCTGACTGTAATTGTCAATTGTCATCAGAAGGTCCTTTGTTCGACTCAGAGAGAGGAGATTTCCTTTTTGCACTTTTCCTTTTGTATCTGTTCCCTCTACCCCTATTCTTCTGTGTTAGACATACCACTTGTTCAGAGTCGTATGGACAGATGTTATATGTAGAGCACTGATTGGTTGCTGGCTCTTTGACATATACAACTATACCCGAGTTTTAGTTTTAGATTTTGCATTGTGTCTCCAACGTTGAAACAAATCTTCATTGATACTGGGTGGGAAAGCCTCTGAATGTAGCCCTTTCCAGACGAGCAAGGATTTCACGCTGGCCGACTCTCATGAACAGGTTAAAGCTACCTCAAGAATGCTCGCCTGGATCATGACCATCTGATCTCTCATTGGGGTCCACAACAAGAAGGACATCATAATGTAGCGAGAAGGATCGAGGAGATGGGAGGGGCTCTGTTGACACTTCTTAATTGATACCAGTCTAGCGATGTTACGATGCTACCGTGTTCTGATTGCGCAAACCCTCTGTTGACCAGAATCTGGTCTTCTATCCATCTCTTCTCGGATATGTGGTTCGCTAAGCGAGAAATAGTCTCTCTCGCGTCTCTTCTTGCACTGACCTGCACTTCCTTACCAGACGAATTTTTCTGGGAAGAACACCTTCTCGTACTCCTCCCAAAGACCGTCCTCAACTTCCATTGAGCCTGTCTTCACGACATTCTCATCGTCTTGCAACAAATCAGCCCCCGTGACGAGCGGAGTGCCTGACCCTTCAATCAACCAGGTCCAATGCCTATTGCTGTACTCTAGGCCTCTCAGGTTGGGCAGTCGACCTTGAAGACGGTGTTTGAATACACCCCAATCCATTGAAGGTGACCATCGGTCCTTGGTGATCCTCAAATCTTGCAGTGTATTCGAGTGGCGTAGAAGGAATCGAACCATGTCATCCTGCTCGAATACCAGATGATTGAAACTGCAGGCTCGAAGATTTTTGAGCGAAGACTCGCCAACGAATGGTGGTAATGACAATGGAAGCCAACCATAGTTACCATCTACACCGATACTTTCCAGCTCTGGGGCGCAAGCCACAATATCTGGTAACAAGTGCGTAGACCAGCCGAGGTATCGAAGGTGCTTCAAATTGCGAAAGATCGTGGTAGTGGGCATGTTCCAGTCTCCGGAACAAGTCATGCGCCGATCAAGCAGCACCAGAGAGTTCAGCGTACCATTGACATCATGGACTGGCTTCAAGATTTCCCATATTTGGAATCCCATCGACTCCAGACACCACAGATAAGAGAACCTCATCCGCTCGTTGGCCACTGTATGGAGGTCGTGGTAGAAACGATCTTGCTTCTCACTCATTCTAGTACCAATCTGCTGAGCCAAGCACTCGATAACGAGGTTACTCAGTTTTGGGCATTTTCGAAACGCAAGCGCAATGCTTTCCAGGACAGTTTTTCTTGAACCACGTTGAGCCCGGGCCCTCTCTTGGTAACTGGTCCACTTCTCGCTGACTTGATTAGCGGCCCGTTGATCACGTTTTTGAGGCACTACTTACCGATTTCTCTCACGGCGTAGGAACCTTTCTGCTCGGGCAACAGTCTGATCTGCTGACTCCGTTTTCGCATCAGCGAAGTCACGCGCCCATCTCTCATACTTGGAATGCAGACGCAGACAGGATGTGTCAACAACCAAGGTAGTGACTGAATGCCTCAGATCAGGATGATTGGTGATATCCCGGATCTCTTGGAAGCTGTCTGGGTGGTTGAATAAGAAGATGCGCGGCAAGAGGTAGCGATCAGTGGCGGCAGCGTAGAATTTCGATGTCAACCTGAGCGACTTGAGATCTTTGGGCGCGAGATAGCTGCAGACGCGCTGCTTCAATTCGAGTGGTAGATCATCCATGATAGCGGAACGATGCGTGTTTAGATAAGGAGTGGATCAGAGTTGCATAGGGGGTTGTGTGATGTAGAGTTGTGTAATGGAGAGTTATGTGATCAAGAATTGTGTGGTAGGAGTCGAAGAGTGGTGAGTAAGGTCGAAAGTAGAGGACAGAAGAGGAGTCGGGTCGATGAGCAGAGAAGTGTCTTGGAGTCGAGTCGACAAGAAGAGGAAGATGTTAGAGTCGCGCAATGGAGTGATCTCCGCAGATTGGGTTCCAAGAGAGATCGGAACCGAAAGCGTGTATGTGCTGGAAGCAAGAGGGGAAGAAGTAAGGGAGAGAGAGAGAGAGGAAGGGTGGAAAGGAGAACGAAGACCAATGTAGCAACGAGTTCGCACTTGCGCAAAGTCGAGTGGAAGGGAAGGTCCGCGGAGTGTTGGTCTATCTCGGTCATTGAGGAGAGTGAATGTTCGGATCCAGTTCACTCGAAGTTCGGTCAAGGCGCAGTCGAGGAAGTCGTGTTGCGTGCGTTAGAATCAGTCACTCCTTCCCACAAAGCAAAGAGCATTAATTGAGTTTCGAAGACGCACAAGCATTGTCAGGTCAGCCAAGAAACTTCGACTCTCAATGACTGTGGTCCTGTTTCCCAGAGTATTGTGCGCCTATAGAATCGTGATCCATCGGAACAGGTCTCAGAAGGTCATGAACATTTTACATTTTCCCCATCGTTACATCTGTACAGTCGCCGGTCAGACTACATACCTAAGTCCAAAGCGCTTCAAAGCGGAAGTTTCTTGTGCTTCCACTGTCTACTGCCGCCTGCACCGTACATGGCGGCACCCTGTCCAGAACCCTTGATTCTGTACTCGTGGATGCAAAGACCTTCCAGACCAACAGGGCCTCTGGCGTGCACTTTGTTTGTACTGATGCCGACCTCGGTGCCAAAGCCGAAGCGCATGCCATCTGACATTCTTGTGCTGCAGTTCCAGAATTTGCAGGCACTGTCAACTCCATTGCAGAAGCGATCGGCAGTTTGTTCTGAGGATGTGAGAATGGCGTCTGTGTGGTGTGAGCCGTGCATGTTGATGTGTTCGACTGCGGCATCGACGGCCTCTAGGGGATCTTTGGTGCTTGGAATGGTCTTGATGGCAAGAATGAGGTCGAGGAATTCGGTGTCAAAGTCTGATTCGCCGGCATCTTGCAGCATGGCTGCTTCATCCTTATCCAATGTCTCGGAAAGTGCGGCCTTGGAGGTAGGATCGCAACGCAATGAAACACCCTTGGCGAGCAGGGCTGATGCTACACCGGGCAAGATAGTTTTCAGTGCATCCTCATTCACCAGTAGAGATTCGAGGGAGTTGCAAGCAGCGGGGTAGTCTGTCTTTGAATCCACGATGACGCTGGCAGCCATCTCGGGCTCAGCATCCGGATGGATGTAATAGTGACATAGACCATCAGCGTGACCAAGAACAGGCATGTGAGCCATACGCTGGCAGTGGCGGACGAGCTCGTTAGATCCACGGGGAATAACAAGATCGATGTACTGGCTAAGTTGAAGTAGGGGATCCACAGCATCTCTGGTTGTGACGAGTTGGATTGAGTCGTTAGGAACCTTTGTGCTCTCGAGTGCCTTGGAAATGACTGTAGCGATAGTCTTGAACGATTCTGTTGACTCCTTGCCACCTGTTCGGGCTGTTAGTCTCAAAACACCTACCGACGCCTGAGCAGTACAAACCCTTCAGAATAGCAGCATTTGCAGATTTTATAGCCAATGAAGCAATGTTGGCAATGACCTCAGGACGAGCCTCGAAGATGATCAAGAGCACACCAATTGGACACGACTGGCGTTGCAGAATGAGACCGTCATCCAATTCTGTACGCATATCGACTTTTCCAACTACAACCAGAATCAGCGACCACATCGAAACCACACAATCTATGATCAAAAAACATACCAGGATCATCCAAGCCCTTCACATCCAAGATTCCCTTCAACATATCCTCAAACTTGCCAGGTCTAGACAGATCCAATCTTTTCAAAATGCTCTGACTCAACTCTCCATCAGCAGCAGACTTTGTCGCAATCTCCAAATCACGAGCATTTGCGTTCAGGATATCAGATTTGGCCGCAGACAGTGCATCGTGGATTGATTGCAGAGCAGAATTTCTGTCTTCGGTTGAGAGGATGGCGAGGGTGCGAGATGAGAGCTTAGCTGCTCTTGCGGCTTCTGAGGGAGAACCGTTTGTGAGAGACATGGTTTTCGTATCGATCAAAAGACAAAAAAAGAACGAAATGATCCAATTGATGTGTTTCAGTATCGAGTATTGATGGTCGGCATTCGAGTCACAGCGTGCCAAGCATCATGACTTTCATTTGTGATTTCTAACGGGGCGCTGGCCAAAATTCATGACGGTCAGCCACGATATTCGTCCAAAACTTGACAATGAAGCCGCCTGTCTCTCCGAATGTCAGATGCTGTCGTCAAGGTGCTATAAAAAGGCACAATAGTTTTTAAAACCGATGTCTATCCAAAGAGAGCCTATATTTTCAACAGCTTTCCATGGACATGGATCAGAGGAAGATGTAAAAAACATGATGCGGAGCAAAACATACAGCAGCAGGGATTCCCACGTGGTCACCCACCGTAGTACTAATCTGCCGTTCAACTGCTTATGTATGGCAGAGCGGACGGGATGCCCA
>SWBL01000484.1:0-28458 GCA_024195585.1 Aureobasidium sp. EXF-3400
CACTAACCGTGGGTGATGTTTGGAAAAGTACCGGCCCTGGGCGCTGGTCGACGATCTGACTGGTTCAAAGTTGCAGTGTTCCCGCGAACGATGTCTTTTTCGCTCGATTCGCTACCAAAGATTCAAAGTCCCGAGTCCTTGCAAGCGTCTCGGGAAGGCTTCAGTGCACCCATATAATAACCCCCAAATGCCGAGTCGAACACGGTCACCGGATGTCTTTGAGAACTGACAAAACCTACTGTCTCAGACCTGAGACTAGGGAGAATTCATTCGGAATCAACGTCTTGCCTTATGACTGTGTGGCGGCGATGTTCCAGATGGAAATAACGGTTTTTCGTCAGCCTTAAACACAAAAAACGATGGTCGGACCTGGAGTTTGGCTGGTGGTTGGTGAAATGAGAAGGGAGATTGCGATCATTTCACCCGATCAAGCAACAACAGCAGCTTCAAGCCGTCGTGGCATGTTCCTTTAGAAAACACGCCTAAGAAGGGCAACCAAGCAAGTTCCCAACGCAGCGCAGCTCAGCTCAGCGCAGCACTGCGTTGCACCGCACCGCGCAGCACCCCTCAGTCGCTCCTCCTCCCTCACATGCAAGCATAAAGAGAAGGGCGCCTCGTGCGGCGCTGACCCTGTTTCTGTCCCTGTCGCATCTGCTGCTGCTGCTTCCCCTGCGTACAGCTATATCGCATGTACGATTATCATCAGGGTATGCCTACTGTAGTCATCCATTAATCGCTTTCTTTCGGGAATCTCGCCGGGACGCGCGGGTGCTGCTGCTGTCAACGTGGGACCGCGATATGGATTATCCTGTCCCGCCGCCCGTGTCCCGTCACAGCATAGCTTACCGCAATGATATCAGCAACTCCAACCTGCCAAGGTGCGGCGCCATCACGTCTGTGTGTCATGCAAGACATGGCCGTTGAGCACCGCGCTGCCCGGTCTCTGCATCCTGACCTGTCAACAAACTCACCATCTCCCTTTGCGCGCTCGGTCTCGCTGTCTCACTGCTTCGCTCATACCTCGCTCGTCGCAGCTGAATCAAGTGTCGCCTGCTAGACAAATCATGCGGCGACCCTTCTGTGCAGCTGAGGGTGCATCTAAGCGACCCTCGCCATCGCCGTCAATCGGAAGGTTGTGCATCAAGGCCCTCGAAGATAGCGCTGTCCCCTGTCAAAGGACGTCGACATACTGAACACAAAGCGCCACGTTTCCTCGCGGACACGCGCAGTCGCGTGGCATCCTGGCTTACAGCCTGCAGGTCTACTGCAGCTCACAAGACAGGGATTTTCATGGTTCCTATTCGTCTCGGGTTTCGCAAAGAAAATCAACGGTCAAAGACATTTCTCACACTCAAATCTCCACGTGCTTTGACACCACAAATTTCCGAACAGTCCTGCCTGACGTGCATTCAACCTGTCATTGTGATGGAACAGAAGTCTTGCATACTATCTTGCTATATACAGCCTGTCCTTTGAAACATTATTATATCAACAGATGCACGCGTTAATCGCGTTAAGATGGAAAAGCCGAGTCGCATCATCGAGATTTGCTAAATTTGTAAGTTTATCCCACCGGGTAGCGCTCGAGTCTAACCCGGAAAGGGCCTGCATACATGCTTAAGCGACTGTCAGGATCTTGAGAGCCTTGTGTCTGTGTTATTTATCACTCTCGCTATCACCACTCATGCATGAACATCACATAAGGAACATGCAGTGTGCTCACCGACAGCTAGTCACTATTTCAAGCATGTATGCATACATCCTCGGCTTCTCTTACCAGACAGATGAACGCAACGCTGTTCTAGAGACACGACTGTTGGAAGCGAGGCCGGTTTGGGATCCTTCTCCACAGATGCGCATCCTACGTAGGATGCATTTTCAACGAGTCAGGACAATAATGTGCTTGACTCCAGACTTCAGCTATGCGGCCCCGTCACATCCGCAGTTCATGCAGGATGCAGGGCAATATCTCAGATTGCTTGAAGGGTGCTCATTCAGCCGTCGACGCGATCGCTAAAGACAATGCACCAAACAGCTCGTTATATAATGAGCCGCTCCTTGCGCTTCATGAGCAATCAGCAAGATGACACGGGCGCGCTCATGCTCCCGTGTGCCAATCAGCGCCAACTAAATCAGAAGGCATCGTCACTACGTCTTTGTGTCCGTAGTCTTCTATTGCGTGATGCTGGAGATTACCGCCGAGCGCGTATCTTCCCGTGTCTAGAACGGTGATCTCGACCATCGAACAACAAGAAGATGCTTCACAGGCTTGAAGCAACGTCTTACACAGAGCATGAACATCATGCCGATGGACGACCGGTCGAGCTCAAAGACATTGTTACGCTTTTTGACGGCACTGCAACCACGTCACTTTGAACCAACGAGCCTAGCACATCCCACGCGCGTAAAGGAGGGATGGAAGGTTTTGAGTCAAGCGCGTGCAGCCTGTGCAGCGTGTGCCTCTCACGAGATACGTGCTTGTTTTGTGCGACTCTCGGTCGCCGGATGAATCTTTCTGACCTTCCGCTGGCAGGATGACCTCCTTATGCGCTCGTGTTCGGGAATTTCACTCGTTCTCCGACTCTAGTTAGCACAGCCCTACAAATGTCTTGAACACTATTCAGCTGCGACTTTGCGCAAAGCAGAATAATTGTCCATAGCTGTTGGATCGACTATTGCGCACTCTTCGTTGCCGCTTCGGCAGAACCTTAAACGCGCGCCGCGCTGCCGAAGCTGATTGGCGGCGTGTGCTGAGCGAGCCTCGGTGCGTGGTCACCATGTGGAGAACTTCGGCCGTGGAGCTCAGGGTTTGCACCTTTTCCTTTGTGCTTCGCTGTTTTTGCGATTTTCCATCAAACAAGCGCCGCCAAATGTCTCATTATTTGATATTCTGCGACAAATCTACGTTGCCGATTCCCTAAGGCATGTCTCTGATCATTTTCTTCTACGACGACATTCGCCGACGAAGAAGACCGGCCCGTTTTCTGGAAGAAAAGAACGAATCATTACTCGTGATCCCTTCGGCTTTGAAACTAAGACGAAGGACCCTCATGTCTTGAATTCATCGCTGCGAGACGCGATCCTTCAACAGTAAGGAGGCGTCTTGAGTTAACACTATCAGCTCCGAGGACCGATTAGGATGTGCTTGTCATCAATCATTCCTCTTATGGAGGCGCTTCTCTTCATTCGTCTCCAGGCACGTGGCATCCGGATTCCGAGATCAGCCTCTTGCGCAAAGTCATCATATGACATGTTGAGCCTCGCTATCATGGGGGCTTGCGCATGAAGTTGCACAGCATGCAATTGACTTTATGAGTCCACCAAACTATACCTGACACGAAAACCCTAGCCAACCTACCAAAACCGTCTTGTGCTACTGATATGTCTCTGTTCTGTCGTGCCGTGCCGGCGACGTCACCTACCAATGAACCGCACAGCGCACGTATGAGTAGCTCCTGGGCGAAACAATGGATTGGGACCTCGGCCCGTCCGAACAGGCAAACCGTCGTGCTCAAAGTCTCATACTTGAATCAAGAAGTCGTTGCGACACAGCGGGAGTCTTTTACCCGGTGTCCAGTGTCATTCCAAGTTCTAAACATGATTCGAAGTTCCAAGATCGAGCCATTGTTGACAAGTGCCACCGACTTGGCGTGCAGCCACCTTCAACAGGCAGCAATCAGCTTGCAGTCTCGTTTACGAGTCTGGGGCTAGCCAGAAACCACCAAAGTGTGACTTCAAGCTGTGCGCCGCTGCGTTTGATGAGATGGATGGGCTTGTTGTTAAACAATCTTAGCAATGGTCAGCTGAGCAAGCCTTTCCGTACTGACGCGAGTAATGACCCCTGCTAAGGCCTGAGTCCTGTCAGGGTCCTTTGATAGATCCATATCGTACGGGTGTGCGCGTCACAAACCGTCTTCGCCCATGGTTCTGACTTGCCCTTGTGTTGAACTTTGTCACAATCGCGATGTTCCTAGGACTTATGCTCAAGCCACAATATTTGGGGAGATGGAACACAACTCGTGAACCTCTTCAGACCACGGAATTGCCAACGAAAGCGCGCAGAGCTCTGCCTTCCGGCCACCGTCCTTATCTCGAGAGCGTTGTATGTCTCTGCAACTGAGCTCACAAGCCCTTGCACTCGGTAATGCACGAAACACTTACCTTCTTCAAATTCAAACGAAGACGAAGTCTGGTTCAAGGAGATTGGCACACAGATCGGAAACGGCCTGTTCGCGGGAAATTAAAGGAGCGCAACTGGTCGTCACCATGATCACGACAACTTTTGATTCAGATCTTTCCACAACGCAAACGTAGAAATCTGCCATCCAAACCCCGCGGCTCGGCCAGATAACCATCCACATGTTCCATGCCGGCATCATCCACTATCGTCGTCTCAAAGTTAGACCATATGGCCGCCACAATCCCCTTCATCTCCAAAACTGCCAGGTTGCTTCCGACACACATTCTTCCGCCAGAACCGAAAGCCCAAAACCATCGTGCTTTCTCGCCACCACCATCCACACCACCTTTCTCATCGAGCCAGCGCTCGGGGCGCCAGCAGCCTGGTTCGGGGAATACTTCGGGGTTTCGATGGAGCGAGTGCGCCGCTGAGACAACTCGTACACCGGCTGGAATGCCGTAGACTTCGGCACCTGGCGGGCCCAATGTGGTGTTTGCTGGAGTCACTCGAGGCTGGCCTCCTGGGATTGCAGCGTGTAACCGCAGAGTTTCCATCACTACTGCGTGGAGCAACGGAAGGTCGTCAATGTCCTTTGGGGTCGGCAAAGATGTGATAGAGTCCTTGATCGTCGTAGGGCAATTCAGACGCAGCGAAAGCAGCTCCTTTCGCAGTGCTAATTGTATTGCGACATTGCAAGGACGACTGAGCTCCCACGCCAGGTAGGTCAGTGTGATTCCGGACGTGTCGAATCCAGCCGCAAGATGATCCAGCATCTCAGAAGCTAAGTCTAGCCTCTGCTCTTGACTGAGCTGGTTGTTCCGCTTCTCTGTGCTTACTTCCTGCTTCTTGAGCATGCCTCTCAGTTGACCATACACAGTGGGGTAGTGACGAGCAGATTCTGCAGCTTTTCCGGACAGTATCGCAGCTTCCGCGTTATCGCACCACTCCAAGCATTGATCCTCGATAGCCACGCTCTTCCGACCCACCCAGTCCGGAATCAACCATCGACCGATACCGAGCTTTGAGAAGAGTTGGAAAACATTCGGCATCTCCTGAATCCAGAACAGGTATGGCTGGCGACTCTTGTAGTCATGGAGCCATTTTGCGCCAACTTCAGAGTCGTCTGTGAAGTTGCTTCCTTGTTCAAGACCAAAGATGTACGCGGTCACAACATCCAGAGTCACAGCGGAAAAGAGCTCGTAGGCTTCCAATACACCATCGGGAGCAGCGGCGATCCTGCGGAGCATGCGATGGCATAAGATTGTGTCGCAAATCTCGCGAAGTGCCGGCGAGGCTTGCAGCGATGATTTGGCGTAGACATTGCTGATCATGCGTTTGCGAGCGGAGTGGATGTCTCTCTTTTCCATGGAGAACATGTTGTGTACTCCTCCATACGCTGAGAAGGCGTTTGAGTACCACCCGCCCTTCTCGAATCCTCCGGTGTACACCTTACAGAGATCGTGTTAGCGAATGTCAGAATAGATGACCACGGTCATCACGAAGACGTAAGAGCATGGGTCGGACAATCGCATCAGAGTCGAGGATCCGCTTCATCAATGATCATCCCAGCCATCGAAAGACACAGTGCTCTTGATTGTGCTCGGCGCACCCTTGAGCAGAGGGCAACTGTCTCACGAGCTTTTTTGACAGCGCCTCTCACCTTGGAGAGCTTCTTGTCTTGTGACAGCGTACCTCACGAGACATTACTTGCGTGCATCGTCCCAGGTTACGCTCTAGACTATCTGGCAACAGGCTTGAGTCACTGCCACAATCGAGTCATGTCACTGTATAAGGTGCACATGAGTGATCGTTCGTTGATGAGGGTGCAGTCTCTCGACAAGGGTTCTCAGTGATTTCTGAAATAGTTCCGATCACTGTGTCTCTCGATGGTCAACCGTGCAATAACGCTTGGATGAAGGGGAAGTCAATTCTGCGCAGTCCTTGTACTCCTATGTCAAGATATCGGTTACAACATGGTCACTTACCGTTCTGATGCCTCCATTCACACAGTTCACACTTATCTCATTGGGACCAAGACGAATCAAAGGGCCAAGTCGTTCATGTGCAGCAAGGACAGTCGCGTTCTCTCTGCCGCGCCATCGCGTCCATAATATCCATGCGGGACTCAAGGATGAGGTTGGATGAGCTGCTGGTATCTTGGACAAAGGAGAAATAAAGACAGGCACAAGGATGAAATGGTATAGAACAACAGAGAAAGCATATAAGGTGGCTGCACCCAGCACAACAGGAATCAGCATCCTGGTGAGTACAGGCAATAGAAATGTTGATGGATGAGTGAGGAAAGGAGAACTTGAGTCGAAACAGCTCTCGGAGGATAGCGGGGTCGATCAACGAATCAGAACGTGCCAAGGACATTATGACTGTCTTGCTCTCCCAAAGATCCGGCTGGAAGTCATACAGATACGCAACCATGTGCGGACCAGGAATGCATTCGTTGAGCGAGTGCTCACCAATCAGTGCACTCCCAAGTTGAAATGATCTTGATGCACAACAATTCTGACAGAGATGACTCAAATGTTCCATACGTTGAACTGATGTTTTCGCCAAGAGATAAGATGATTGGTTCCTTCCGAAACTATATATCATTACGTCAGTCCAGTGCGATTTCCTGAAGGAGCACAACATCATGAACCTCGAAAAAAAGCATCTCAGCGTGCGACTCAGAGACCGGAGGATGCCCACTACTACACTGGCGGATCTCCCAATCGAGCTTCTCAATCAAGTCGTCTCACACTGCCCGGCCACTTCGGTGGGACACCTGTCAAGGACATCAAAATCCTTACACGAGTTTGTGGAAAAAGAAGGCTGGCGAACATTTACCCAGACTCATTTTACGAGTGTTGGCACCTCGTTATATTGGCGGGATGCTGCGCGTTCATTGACAACCCTGTCACGCAATTGGCAACGCCGGGCATTTCTCGCAACATATCTTGCACCTTCAGGCGATGCCACTGCACTGCCCACTTGGCAAGCAATCAAGAAATGGAGGCGACCGGCTGGTCAGACTATGGGTTTCCAGCCTGCAGTTGATAGTTACGAACACTTCATCGGAAGCCGCTGGACAGACCGACGACAAGTCGTGGCATGGAGTGCCGGCGCAGAGCTTGTGGTGCGTGTAAAGGTGAGAGACGCATCAACAGAAGAGGCATACCGGAATGCAACACCACAGGACAAGAACAACTTCGAAAACAATGGCATTCGAGTGCGGTGGTGGACTTATAAGCCACTGAGCAGCGTCGAAGGTCGCGACGACATCACCAGTGTACAAATACTCAAACGAGACGACCAGCCATCGCGCAACAGCATCGACAGCAGCGAACAGATCATCATCGGAACTGCCAATGGAGACTTGCAGCTTGTAGAGGTGCCGCCTGGTTCGGACAGCGGTGTCATAAAGACTTATTATGTCACGAATGGCGTTTCCGTGCGGTCAACATCATTGTCGACCGAGACTGAGACTACTCAGGACCAACCTCAGCACTTGGCGGCTAACCTATCAGACTCCCGGATTGCTTTATATCAAGTAGATCCCACTCAATTCAAGATCGCACCAGTCAGTGAGATCAATGCAATACCACAGCGCCAGAAGGGTTGTCGCATCTGGTCAACAAAGTTTCTGGACTCAAAACACTTGGCTGTCGGCTTAGGACCATCCGTGGAACCCGTCAACATCTTCGAGATACGTCCAGAGGGTATTGTTGAGGAACCTGTGAGAAAAATCGGTTTGACTGGGAATGCGGATGAGTTAGACCCGATCAAAGCCTCCTCGATATACCCAATTGAGCCTTTGTTGGATAGCAATGGAGGCAGAAATGGCGACCTTTTCCTCAGCGGTGGCTACGATGGCATTGTGAGACTGCATGACATGCGTTCGCCATCATCATTCACTGCTGTCTACCATGATCCTACAGATGACGCCGCCATCTACTCCCTTCTTTCTCGAGGTAGAGATCGTGTCGTAGCTGGCGCTTCACGCCACGGATTACTCAAGATGTTCGATCTTCGTATGTCAGGAGGCAGCATGTACGATTATGCCGGAGCATCGGACACAAGCGATTCATCCACTGGAGACTGGAACATCTTCATCAACCCTCGCGATAGATACGTCAACTCGGCTTGGAGAGGACCGAACAGCTGGATGCGCCGAAGTGCCGAAGGCTCTGTCTACAACCTATCTTCGCCATCGCCAACTTCCCCTTTCATCTTTGCAGGAGTGGAGAACGCTGTTGTTGAGTTCAATTTCTCCTCCGTGCTCGACAAGCACCCAGATCCGATCTTTCTCGGAGGCTCCGCCGGCAAGAAGGGTAGACGGAACAATGTTCCTTCTTATCTTCAGCACAAGCAGGATATCCTCAACCTGGCCATGTACTCGCAGGGCACAGACGGCTCAAGGGAAGCCATGAAATTACGCACCCAACGCAGTGTTGAGGAGACGCTCGGCCAAGATATCAATCCCGCTGGTCTTGATGAGCGCTGGAAGGAGAACCAATAGAAGCATATACGAGTCAGCGCAGCATCACAAGCACAAACAACACGGCTCGGTCGCCACTACTAGAAATGGACTACGCATTCAAGCCTCGGTTGAGGGCTTGTACAACGGGAACGCGATCACATGCGTAAATACCACAGCCTTTTCTTTCGCTGAAATTCCGTCCCCGAGATGTTGTATTCGAGTACGACTGAGACCCTTTCACCCTTTCACCCGAACAGCCCACCTGGCCGATCGTTAGCAATTATTTTTCTGATGTGCAAGCAAACCCCTGTACTTTGTATCAACGCGGCAGGTGAAAAGAAGGTTGGTCGATCACCAAAGCTTATGCAGAGATCGACAATGTACATCCATGACTCAGACCAGGGACTTTTTCGATGTAACTCGTCTAAATCTTGAATCAATGACGACTATGATCTCCTATGCCGAAGCCTTCGAACGGGTGTTGTAGGCATCCCACGACTCATGATGTTGCTGTTGCACATGCCTCTGTGCTGGATTCGAGATTATTAGACACTGTAGCCATAAGGCGGCCCATGTAGCCCCTGCATGTACCCTAGCAAAGAGAATGACCAAGCACCGGTGCTCAAGCTCAACCAAAGCACAGAGATAATTTGATCCACAGATACCTCTGGTGAAGTATCTGGGTTTGTCATATCTTGACCCCCTGCAAACAGGATGAGATTCCATCGACTCCTGTTACGTGTCCAATACTAGGTTACCAAGATCTATCTAGTCATGAGTGGGCCGGCTCGGTCTTCCTCGTGGCAATATCTGCAGGTCCTTGTTGATGGCTCACGTGGAGTTGTGGAGTGTTGCATTGCCTGGTCGTCTTTTGCTGGATGTTTGTGCAATGCAGGCATACGAAATGCTATTTCGACAACCAGATATTTGGTCATTACTTTCAATTGGATTCTAGTGACTGATACTTGTGCATCTCCTGTTTACATCCAGTCGTTGCGCTTGCTGTTTGATAGTCACTTTCTTTAATGGACCTATTCTACTTAATCCTCTCTACTGCACACGAGCAAACAGAGCTTTCAATGCTATATCAAATCCTCTACGCTTTCTGTCGCTTCTTAAGCTTTCTTATATGTTTCTTTGGCCTATTCTGGTTCATATGCATTAAGTCAGCTTGTTCTAGAGACAGGGTCACAGATTCAGCATGCATCTAACTATTCTTCTCGGCCTAAACAGCGTATCATGGGAGGTTTTGTGGTTGCTTCATGACTTCTGAGCTAGCCTCATATCTGTAGTAGATAGCTGTGGGATTTCAAGCTTGGTTGTTATTTTTGTCTGTTGGTGTCAGAGGACCTTCGAGGGTCAGGGTGCTATCCACGACCAGCAAGGTTCTGACATATCTTGTCATTATATAGTGATAGTTACTCCATAACGTCTGAAATCAGGCTATGGGCTCTCTCAAGGTGTGTTCTATGACCGTTGAGAGTTTTGACAGAATCTGTTGGCTGATGCCGTCGCGATGAACAAATGTATGATTTCGATTGCTCTGTATGAGAGAGACCATCCAAAATTATAGCTCAACAATCACCATCTCGTGAAAGAGTGCCAAAACCATAAACGAGCGATACTCGAACGAACAGAGAGGTAGGAATAGAGGATAGGCGATGAAGAGATAGTATGAACCATGCCTTCTTCTGGATTGCCAGAGTTCATTGTCATATGGTTCGAGGATCCGAGAGACAGGGTGTGACATTCAACAAAGTCACTCTGGCGTCAAAAAGGTGAATCTCACGAAGAACATCCTCAGGATGAACACGTTTCACAGCCTGTAGACAAGACAAAACGCGGATGCCGATGCAGAGGTTGTAACGTGATGGACAAGTGAGCACAGAAGTTCGAGTCTCCGAAGTGGTAGACGCTGTGATGATGGAAGCAAAGTTTCTGATGATTGTGATGTAGGTGACGAAAACAGGAGTTTATGATGGCCGATCTCGCACCGCTCCTTCCGCCAAACCACGCAAGCTGTTTGCGCGCCCTCGCTAATCAAGGCAGTTGCAATCACATTCAGTGCGACATCACAAAGACCCATCGTAAGAATGTGGTAGATGCGATCCACGCGATGAAGGAGCGATGCGTGTTTGGGAAGCATACATGAAATCTAATGAGATCATTTAGGCGCAGAAAGAGACAATGCCGGCCAAGCCGTTCACGCGGTGGATATACGCGTGAACCTCGAACGTTGGTCGATGAATACTGGAGGGTGAATCTCATCCCACAGCCTTCTCGTAGACACAAGGTCGCATCCACAGCCATACGTTGACGCGCCTTACCTCTGCAGGACACAATGGACAGAGCCCGGATAAAATCAAAAGCCGGAGGTAACTCCACCGCAATTGATTTGTAATACACAGACATCCAAGCTGCAGACGCCCACACGATGCTTGCATATCGCAACGAAAACTATAGCATCCACAGAAGGACCCCCTGTCTTCGAATCTCGACCGTGGAACTCGCTGTATGTTCTTCTTCGAAACGTCCGCAGGCGTCCGACAAAGTTCGCCACAAACCGTTTTTCGCAAGGTGGAGCTCATCGCGTACGGGCTTGCCAAGGGCCTTGAATCATCACGACTTTTGTGTTTACTCATCGTGGTATAGGGTTGAACGTCCCACGCCGAACATGGAGCGTGTACTCGAGACATTTCTCGAGCTTCTACTGAGTCGTGGTATCTGTAGGCGGTTGTAGGGGCGTCTGTTCCTGCTATCCGGAAGAGCGAGGCATACACATACGACAAGTCAAGATTGTCTGGAGAGCGAGCGCAATTGTTTCGTCGACTGAACAACACAGAAAGGAGCCTTCGATATACTTTGTCTGCATCGAAGCAGATGCGCTCTAGACTCTACGCCCGTACAGCACTCGAGTGAGAATGACTACGCCACATACCACAGACACAAAACGATGGTCATGGAGAATCGTAAGATGCAGAATGATGTACCTGCTAAATTAAGCAAAGTTTAGGAACGGGGCTTGGGCGGCAGAGATCTAGGTACCCCTCGGACGGAAAAATCACTAAATCCGCCGAGCTTTAGACTTTCTTGAGGCTTCTGACGGTAATATTCTACCTCCTGAGCACAGCACGTGTGAGTCGAGACTGCAAAAGGTTGTCCTTGTATAAGATCGTACAATGACATTGACCTGCAGATGCCAATCGAAGCTTGGAGATGAGAGAAATCGACACCGGTAGCCCCTGACACCCAAGCACACAGTATCGTTAGAGTATTAGGGTTGTGGGATGAGAAAATCTGGTTGTTATGTCATGCAAGGTACGGATGAATCGGGGCAAGACTCATCCTCCTTCGGCCCTGTTGCTGTCCTCGTCGGGAAGAGCCATACCAACTTCGGTGCCAAGAGACGGTATACCTGCTTGTTTGAGCTGCAAACGAAGAAGTTGACATTTTTCATGTAGATCCAGTATGAAACGTGGAGCTGAGCTCAAACATGGATCGAGTCTACATCAATGTCTTGGATATGTGCGGATACGCAATATCATGTCAAGACCCGCTGTAGCCCTGGACTGACACATGTAGACCACTTCAGGAATAAAGCATCGACGTGGAACAAATCAGAACAAGGCGACCGAAAACCCAAAGATCCATCTTTGAGACAGTGTCTCGCAGTATCCGAAGGAATCAACGGCTGGATCCTTGGAGTAGGGGTTCTTGGTACATATCGATGGTTGGAAAAAGCCTCCCTATGCTGGTTGATGGCCAGAAGAGTCGACAAAAGATTTGCGATAGATCGAGAGAGTCGACAGCAGAATCGGCAATACAGAACGCCGAATCAACATCTAGGGTTGATACGAGAAGTACCAGAATGCAACCACTTTCAAAGTGAATCATCCATGTGGCAGGGACTGTTAGCGAACTTTCAACGCTTCCGAGAACAGTTGTAGCGGTTGACGGAACTGTTGGCAGGGCGAAACACACGGTTGGGTAGACTCGCTTCGGCAGCTGAATAGAATCATCATTGTACGCATCTGCTTGGCAGCGTCAGCAGAGAAGAGTTCGCATGAAGGCAGCATGATGTGGACGTACAGATCAGATCGATTACGCCAATGTCTCAGACGAGGAGGTTACTGTACCCCAGAGATCTCGCCCATGCCGATGCATCCACAGCCAAGAAAACAGACTGCTTAACTGCACCCAACAGAAGAAGAATAGAGGCGTTCTGTTTGTATTCTGTCGCGAGTCGCGATATGCACGTGTGATCGATACGTGCCTTGTTGAATCGAACCACCAGTGTGGAAAAGGCGATTGCATTCGAGCGTTGGCCTCTTTCCGTGCACGCGGTAATATCGCGCCGGGAGATCACCAACGGCTTTTTGGTAACTGAGCCCCCTAGCTTTGCACGCTCACGGGAAGACCAGTGTCTATAGTAGTCCTTGTGGTGCAATATGGAATGCTATTTGAAGCCATATATATCTGTGAGACTGTACAGGGCGTATCTTTCTAAGCGCGATTCTGATCATGCAGGATATGGTAGTCATAGGACAATGTGGTATCAAAGCAATTTCATCAGGGTGGTGCAAAAAGCGGGGGCTTCAGTACCGAGTGGCCGTGCAAAACGCACTCGGCAACTGCTCTCCTCGATGACCACGAAGATTCCTTCTTCGTTTTCATCTGCTCGGACCGCTCTACGTTGGCCACGAGAAGTTGAACCGTCGAAACTTATCAGCCGATCCGTTGAAAATGATCCAGATGTCGGTAGCAAGATCCATCTCGTGGTGGCTGTTCATGGCGCAGTGCAACTTGCAGTGCGATGTCTGGACGTCTGCCCAACAGACAAGCAAATCTGGGAGCACAAGCCATACCGCCGCCGCCTTCGATAGTCTGATGGCCCCGTCTTCTTGAATTCCAAAAAATTAGGCTCGGGCGCCGAGAAACCATCCCTGAAGCAGAAGGAGATAGCATAGTAGTAAACCCGAGTTGAGGGTCCCGACGTCTGAGACATACCAGAGGACTGGGCCATCACCATAATCATGGCGTTTTCCGACCGTCGAGTTTATGCTTCCGGCTCTGGGGCAAGGATCTCTGAGACCACCAAGCACTGTTGATGTCAAAGCGCTCAGCCCTCATGCTATGCCAAATGTCTACAGCCACGAGTAGCCGCCATCATCCAGCAAAGGTATATATCTAACCTTCGTCTTCCTCCATAGCACTCTCTTTTCATCATCAGCATCTCAATCATTCTCTCATATCCTACACTCTCCTTGAGCACCACTCTCACTCAATACACTCTCTTCGTAGAAACACTTCACCACTCTCTTTAACAACACTTTCCTGATCAACATGCGCACTGCCGCAGGTTTCCTCTCGGCTGCCGCCCTTGTCGGTCTGGCAGCTGCTTCTC
Source organism: Aureobasidium sp. EXF-3400 (assembly GCA_024195585.1). Classification (NCBI taxonomy): domain Eukaryota; kingdom Fungi; phylum Ascomycota; class Dothideomycetes; order Dothideales; family Saccotheciaceae; genus Aureobasidium; species Aureobasidium sp. EXF-3400. The sequence continues at coordinate 14,059 of SWBL01000484.1, forward strand.
CTGCTCCTCAGCAGCTTGACTTCAACCAGCTCGCTGCTGCTCCCACCGTTCAGACTGCTCCTGTCTTGAACGGTATCTCCAACCAGACTGTGACCATCAGCAGCTCCGCTATTGCCCAGTCCATCTCTGCTGCCGTCAGCACCACTGCCACTGCCGTCTCAACTGCCCCTGCCCAGGTTGTCAACAAGCGCAGCGTCGAGAAGCGTGATTTCTTAAGCTCGTGGAATTGCTTCTGGTTCGGATACCAGTGTGGTAGCGGCTCATCCGCTGCCGCCACCACCACCACCACCACTTCCAGCACTGTCAAGTCTACCAGCAGTAGCAGCACCAAGACTTCGTCGTCTTCCAGCTCTAAGGCCATTTCCACTTCCTCCAGCTCCAGCTCCAGCTCCAGCTCCCAGTCTAGCTCCAGCTCCTCTTCGGCTGCTTCGTCCTCGGCTGCTTCGTCCTCGGCTGCTGCTTCGTCGACCTCTTCTGGCTCCGCCACCGTCAACACTGTCTCTGGAACCAGCTCTTCCACCACCGCCTGCCCGACTACCCCTGAGGAGGGCACCTACTGTGGGTTCATCAACCCTGAGGACCCTTGCGCTCCTCAGCCTGACGGATATGGCCCCAAGGTTACTCCCGACACTGTCTCTGCCTTCCTTGCCTACGCTCCTTTCCACAGCATGGCCTCTGCTGCCCCTACTGTTGTCCCCAGCAACAACACCGCCGTCGGAGCAGGCAACGCCTACCAGCAGACTTTCCTTGACTTGAACGCTTCTTCCAGCGCCAACTCGTACCTCGGTCTGTACACCTTGACCTCTTACAGCGTTTCCGACTGCGCTGCCCACTGTGACAGCACTTCCCTCTGCACTGCTTTCAACATCTACATCGAGCGTGATCCTAGCCAGAACCCCAGCAAGAACGACTCGACTGCTCCCACTGTCTGGGGTTACTACTGCCCTAACCCCTCGTCCATCACCAACTACAAGTGCACTCTCTGGGGCTCCAACCTTGACGCTTCTACTGCTACCAACCAGGGCGGCTGGCGCGAGGACTTCGACGTTGTCGTGACTGCCTCTAACGGATACGATGCCACCAACACCACTCTTCCTCCCAACGTTATTGACACCACCAACTCTACCTCGTCTGCCACCAGCGCCGTCTCTTCGGTCTTGTCCAGCGCCACTCCTGTCTCCAGCTCGAGCTCGGCCTCTATCAAGTCTTCCAGCACTTCTTCCTCCGCTGTTGCTTCCGCCACTGCCTCTTCTGGCCCTACCTGGAGCAGCCCCAAGACTTGTGGTGGCAAGGCTATCAACGCTCCCAACTACTGGATGGGCTCCAAGTTCTACCCTGGTCCCTTCAACCCTCAGGTCTGCGCCGACTACGCCTCTTACCAGCACGTCCTCAACAAGCAGGCTGCCATCGCCGCTGGCCAGTCTTACTTCACTCCTTGCAACAGCTTCAACGCCTACTACCTGCACAAGAACGGTATTCCCCACGGTACCTACTGTGCTTTGTACGATGCTAGCATCAGCACCAGCTACGCTACCTACACCGGTGGCTGGTCTGGCAACGACAAGTACGACTGCAGACAGTCTTACCAGTACACCCGCCAGACTCTTGACCAGGGTCGTTGCTAAATCAGCAACTCCAGCCTGATTGAGATTTGACGAGCTTACAAAAGAGATTCTATTTATGAGGAGTTTTACAGAGCGATTTTGCAAAGACTTAGATCGCGCGCGTGCTTGGGACCCTTGACAGCACCAAGGAGTTTTTTTCTTGTTTGATATTTATTGCTTGGATTTTTGAGGATCTGATTTGAACTTGTACATATTACAGCAAAACCACATTTTTTCCAACCACAAAAACCATCTCTCCAACTTCAATCTGTCACCCTGGCTGGCGGTTGACCCCTTGCACAACGATGAGTCGCTTAACTCTCACTCCAGCTCCCAGACCCTTGTGTTTCCAAATCCTCAGAATGGCACCACGCTATCTCGACGCCACAAGCAAGCCTAAAATCGTTAGAAGCAACGGCGAAGGATGCACACCGACGCAACGAAGAAAAGTTTAAGCCTTGGCACTCTCAGCCCTACATAGTTTCCTCGCTGTCCCAAGTTTTGTTTGTTCGCTTCTGCTTTGGCTTGGGTGAGACAAACAGAAGGTAATTCCGGAGGTGCCGAAAGAGCTGACGAGGACGTTTTGGGGTAAGACATGTTGTCTCTTTTGTGGTGATGACATGTCTCAGCTGCCACGTTCGTATTCTTGACGGGTGGGTTTGGGGGGTGACGTTGTTGTGAGCAAGTGCTTTGGACGCGTTGGTTTTGTTCTGAGGTGCGGAAAAAGCTGGGTTTGCGATGCGCATTCGTTAAGGTCTACAGATCCGGGTTCAAAGACCTTTCTCTAAAGCACAGTGTACTACCAGATTGCGAAAAGAGTCTGAGTTCTCGAGTCCGATGTTGCCAGCATATTGCAACCTCAGTTGCTCTTTTGTGAACTTCGTGAGAAGCGACTTGATCGTTGGTTCAAGGGCATACACCTCCGACAGTGAGACTGCTTGATCATCAAAGCCGGCTATCTGATGCTGGGAGCGCAGCACATTGAGCCACTCTTTCTCTGTTTTTGCTTCCCAGGCAGCTGATGAACAAGACAGAGGCATATTCCATATTATCTCGTCATCCAAAGACTCGTAGTATGGCGAGTTTTCACCAGTCTTAGGATCCTTGCTAGCAAGATAATTGACGATATGTGCGAGGAAGACTGTTCTGCGTGAAGTTTCCCCGACTAGCCATGTCATCCATACTGATGAGACTGTCCCGTATCGAGTAAGCAAGTCATTGCTCAGTGCAGCTGTTGGATCAGTGGCTTCTGGGTGCGATTGACAGAACCGGCGAGTCATCTAGCAGCAATCAGTTCGTGTGCATGATAGGAACGGATGGAGCCTGCGAATTACTTTGAGCACGATAGGCAGATTTAGACCTCTTGTCCGAGGGCCCAGTTTCCAGTCACCGTTGGTCATGTTTGAGGGGCCAGGCAACTCCATCATCTCATATAGCCACATTGCATGAAGGGTATCCCATTCCTCGAGACAGGAATACTTCGGCTGTGTACAAGCATCTTAGCACCAAAAGCCACTAGATCGGAGCTGATCAGGACTCACAAATCCTTCGATGAGACGCTGACGCTCAGCAGACATGGCACGTCTCAGAAAAGATGTGTTGCTGTTGTTGCCGAGACCCAATGCACACATAATTGCTGTTGTCGTTCTTGGCAATGCTGTGACCTCTGGAGTAGACATGTTATAAAGCTCACGATGCAAGAGAGGAGTATGATAATCACTGGAAGCCAGTAAGACTGGGTATCTGCGCAGAACCTGTATCACTTTGTCGTTCTGCAAAACACAAGGAAGTCCATTGGATTTTCCGGAAACTTCTTGACCACCAAGAGATATGGCAGGCGTTATTGGTGCAGCTATCGGTGCTATTAGATCAGGTTGTGTGACATCCCATCGTAACCACTCTGATGTCGCTGCTTGATGAACGATATTCTGAATGTGCTGCTGATCAATAGGTTCCACCGAGAATGGCGTGAAATCTAGGTAGGATTCACCCTGTATAACTTCCATATCACTAGGTGACCAGTTGGCGATTTGGGTTGTCCAGACTGGATTTGATACAGAAGCGGTACCAATTACGCCGTCCGGTGATACGTTCGTGCTGATGTTCATGACCCTCTCATTGATGTTGTTATCAGGCTGCAGGTCTGGAGCCATGGAACCTAGACTCTGTGATGCAGATGAACGGCGAGTCGCATAGTCGCAAACCAGATTACGTGCAGTACACCGAGAACAAGTTGGCTGCCTTAAGCAACACTTCGACCTAGCTTGCACACACGCGCTGCAGGCCTTCCTTTTTGATGTAGTCTTGTTCGGTCTGCAGTGACGTCTATGGCGGACCAGTAGATCTCCTACAGAAGGTAGGCAGTCAGTGGTAGTCTCTTGGACGATTGCGAAAAGCGTCTCGTACGTCGTCTATACGTTTTGTGGCAGAGGTCGCACTCATGCTGCTTGTCCACATCAGTAGATTGCATCATGAACTTAGCATCATATAAGAGCTGGTGCAAGTACGCATTCTCATGTTGGGGAACATCAGAATATGATATGGCAAAGCTACGAGGCTTATCTCAGCAACCAGGCTAAAATGACGAGCTTCAGCTTAGTCATGACGACCATTAGGAATGGCGTGAGATGCACGGCTACACGAATTGAGAGTGTCCCATATATATGATGGTGAGCTCTAGCATCAATTTCAGATGTTCGAGACATGTCATGTGCTTCTGCTCAGCATTGTTTATCTTGATGCTAAAGGAGACGGAGTTGTGACGACCAAAGAGAGTAGCAAGGCGTCGGAGGAAATTGGTCAGGGTCCAGTTTGCGCTTAGTCATCGCATGCTCCAAGCAGTCTGCCTTCCCAGCCTTCTCAAAGCACCTTCCATTTTATTATACTATGGAGGCGTCGTATGAAAAACCACAAACCTGCGAATTGATGAACGCGCTCTGCAGTTTCGTAAGCTTTCATCTTTGCCGTTGTGGTAAGTACCTAGTCTGAGCTGAGCGATAGAAGGTAATGTTCAAGTGGCTACGGTCGAGATAACCTGACAGAATGCTCGAATACTGTTAATTCAATATGTCTGAGTACCTCTCTTAGATAGAGGTCTTCCAGTCATATGTCGACGATATCTGCAGCATTTCTCGTAACATAGCGGAGGAAGAATGCTCATACAGCCGGAGTAAAGACGTCCTTCTCCGGCGGTTCTCATTGTGCATTTAAAGAGGACTCTGGACACTCTCAAACATCTTGGTGTATCTGCAAGATTCTCCAGTCTTTGCAAATCTCCTACTGTTCACATAATCTTTGGCCCACGAGACCTGCACGGCGTTGTTGCAAACATTGTGCGTTTAAATTGGGTAAGTATCATGCCAAACAATACTATCAAGGCTCGTTACTTGAGCAGATCGTACAGATCACATCTTACATTGCAAGGCAATGTTCTAAGAAGTCAGACAGATCTTCACTCTTCCATCTGTTCGATCGTACCATATCGCATCCGCAACAATGTCACCATCACTTAGCGCTAAACCCTTCCATGTCATGAGTCTGCAGAACCTTGATATCGGACGTGCTCTTCCACCTCTGTCAACCGGGTATGATGGGCCCACTATGGTCAAAGGTACAGGCTGGTCCCTACCATCTGGAGCATACACAGCCCGTCAGATTGTTGAAGGCTGCGCACCACTGCTTGAGACTGTACTGTATCACCTAGGCCCTTCACCACCAGACCAACCTTCAGCTCGCGAAATGCTACTGGACAACCTGGCTTCCAACCTCGCTCTCGGGACCCGCGAGTCGAGTCTCGAGATTCCCGCAAAAGATGCCAGCCGCAAGGAGTTCGCAGCTCAAGCTGTCAAGATTGGCAAGACCTTTGTCACTTACGCTCGTGAGATCAAGGGTGTCTCTTTCGACACTGACTATGCCATTCGCAGCCCCTGTGAGGGACATTTACTCAAACCTGCAGTCGCGCTACTGATGTTCGGACCCCGTAGCTTGGGCCACCTGATGCAAATATATAACGAATACCTGCACCAGGTGGTACTGCTCAGAGATGCCCTTTTGCCATTCGATAACTACGATGAAGTCGTCGTTCCGATCACTGCTGGAGAAGGTAAGCAGCGACTAGGCATGAGATTCACAGAGTCGAACCGGATGAGGTTTATCGCCGAACTCATGACAAAATTGACAACTCAGAAGTCTGTCGTGGGATCTGCGCAGTCTCTTCTGGCGCCAGACTTGGCTGCAGAGAATACTTATGGCTTTCAATACAGTCATGGTGTTGTTCTGCCTGCAGCGGTGGTAGGAGGGCAATCTCTACGTTTGCTACGCTACATTCCTGCCATTCTCGACGATACAACTCTGGAAGTGTCTTTCGAGTACGAGTTTGCAGACTACTACACTGCTCCTCGCATCGATGTGCCACAACCCAGCCAGTGCGTTACGGATGTTCAGGATCAGCTTTCGGTTTCGAAAGCCAGTCAGCATGGACTTAGAGACTGTTCATTCGCGATTCACGAAAACACGGATCCCAACTCGACATCCCGCATCCTACACCTTCAAATGTCCTACGCCGATGGAAAGTGCTCAACCGTAGATGTCGGCCAAATCTCCCGTGGCTGGCGCTATAGCTACAAAGCTTCTGCTCAATCCTCCAAGCCTGCTTCCAAGGCAGTGGTACCATCAATCGACGCCGCAGCTGATTTTCTCGCTAGTTCTGGTCCCAGAGGTCTCATCACTGACAAACAAGGAGGTGTTCACCTTATACGATGCAGCAACAATCTTGAGCTTTTGGCATGCTTGGGAGCAATCTATCCTGACAATATCATTGTGCTGGATGAAGGTGCGACATTGGAAGATACGGAAGGTGTGGGACAGTCTTTACCTGGCGAACCGCGATTTGTTCTCCAGCTTGTTTGATTGATACGCTCTATCATTTTCTCTTTTTTGTTCTTTTGCTTCCCTTGTGTAAAGAACACGCACAATGCAAACTCTTCTCATGCAGTAACGCTCCAACCCTCTGATCAGAATACAAGGTCTTGCACGATGACCTTTATGCGCATCAAGGCTTCGACCACTCGACCGGATTGCCAAATGTTGGTCCATGAGTCCAGCGGCTCTTGAATGCCTTCTTGTGGGGTGTCTTGGAAACCATACAATTTGCTCATTTCGGGAGCCCAGTAGCCCATCGTAGCGCATTGGTTGATGGGTCTATCTGCAAGATCTTTGTCCGCAGAGCCTTCCAGACATTTCTCGGCTCGGTTTTATAAGTGATATGCACCGATCTAAAGTCCGACATGAGAGGTCTCACCACTTCTTGTCTTTATGCGATTGTCCAGAAGGAACCTCTCCTTGTTTACAAAACATAGAACACACCCACAAAATCGTCGCTGCAATTTCCTGTGCTGCCATCTTTGTAAACAGCCAGAATCTCTCCAGCTTTCATGTCCTTGCATAGCGAAGAGATGAAGACGTTTGCCATTGTATTCAAACATTGACACATAGTAAAACTCGTATCATCTTCCAGCTCAACTTTGACAATAGGGATATCGTGTGCCAGATTTTGGGGCCCGAAAAGGTGAAACACGGCGATAAAGTCGTCGTTGTGAATGCCTTGTGTGAATGGCTTGTGAACCGCCAGAGTTTCGCCCGGTCGAAGATCTCTGCAAAGTGAACGAATGTTGACCGGCGATGCGGATGACACATGTTGCAAATTCGCAAATTTCGCGTTCTCCGGTATCTCGATGTCGAGCACAGGAGGCCGTAGAGACGGGCTTGCGAGCACGGAGTATGGATTGATGAGCGACGAAGGATGCGAGCTTAGCATTTCGAGAATAGTGGCGAGGTTTGCAAGTCCCAAGGAGCTTCGAAGGGGAGCGCAGAGTTTTGTCGAAATAAGGACTGGAATAATATCGTTTTTCCTCTTGCTGCGCGGTGTCGCGATCTGGCACCGCCATCTGATGTGAATGGATCCTATGGTCAGAGAAGGAAGTGCTATAAGAAATTACAGCCCCCAGAAGCTAGAATAACTGCTGGCATATGGTCATAACAACAAACTTTCAACAGGTGCTGTTTCTCATGTATCCTCTCATGTAAGCACACAAGCCTATCATCTACAAGACTAGAAGAGATGAGGAACCAGGTTTTCACACAGATTGGACAGACACGTGGTAACACTCCAGGACGGTACCAAGCCGGCACAGTGTTGCGACGTAAGTAATGCCACTAGGACTTCTACAGATGCTTGCACCAACTCTTGTCTCTCTACTTACTGGTTCTCATTACTCATCCGCCCTCATTAACTAGTGTAGCTGGTACATGAATTCTCTAAAAAATAAAACCCAGAGTCAGGTACTTTGGCCGAGTGGTCTAAGGCGGTGGTTTTAAGTTGATATAAGACGAAAACACCACTATCGAGAGATGCGTGGGTTCAAACCCCACAGGTACCAACATGTAACCTTTTTGCTCTTTTTTTTTTTGCAGTTCGCGTAAGATGGTCGAAATGTGGCATACTCTGTATGAGAACAAAAAACCGGCGGGTTTACCGCTGGATATGGTTACGTTGGCGCAGAGAACCGCGCCTCTTTAGTGGTATGTAGAATTTACAATTTCGGCAGTCATTTGCTCTCCTAATGAGGGCACCACTCTTGCCTGTTATACCATGCTCCTTCAGTTTTAAGGCCTCCAAGCCACAATCTCCTCATCCCCATCCTCTTCCGCCTGAAGCTCAAAGTGCTCAACAACTCTTCTGTTTCCTTGCTCATCGCAATCCAAACCACAAGCTTTGAGAACAGCCCACCTCACAGCTTCAATACCAATCTTCGCACCACCTCCCCATCCTTGTAGTCCTTTAATCTGTTTCTCAGCACTCGCAGCAAGAACATCTCTCTTCTTTCGTCTCTTGCCTTCATCCAAAGTGCTCAACTGTTCTTCCACCTCTTGATAGATTTTGTCCAGTTTAGCGACTTGACGGGCGAGTTTCTCAGGCCCAGGAACTTTACTATCAGTCATGACTATCCTATCCACCTTGGACAGAACAATCTGATAATCAATCCCCACAGTTTCAAAATGCTGAAGCAAGACCAAATCTCTAGGTTTGATGCCATGTAAAGCGTCAATCAGCAAAAACACTTTACGCAACTGCTTTCTCTTCTCAAAGAACTTGTTGATTTCAGGCCCCCATTCTTGACGTGAGTGGTAGCCATAACCAGGTGTGTCTACCACAACCAAAGCGCCGGACATTAATTGCTTGAGCGGTTCTTTGGCTGCGGTATCTCGTTGACTTCCCCCTACTCCAAATGCGTTCAGGGTTTTTGTGTGTCCGGCTTTGGAGCTCACTCTTGCGATTTTCTCTTTTGGACGTCCGAAGACGGCGTTTAGGAGGGAAGACTTTCCGACATTGGAGCGGCCTACGAAACACACTTCAGGGTATGGAGAACGAGGGATGGTCGAGAACTTTGCGGCCGTCCAGAGGTGGATGGGAGGGGAAGCTGGGTTTTGGAAGTAGCGGTGGGCGTAGGTTTGTTGAGCTGCTGTGGGAGGAGAAGAGACGTGGTAGCGTTGGAGGTCGACTGGTTTCGGGGGTGCGATTTCTTTTGCCGGTGACGGAGATGCGGGTGATGAGGGCTTTGATCTCGAGGAGGTTGTGGTTGGTGGAGATGTGGTCGAGGGGAGGGTGTGTCGAGTTGGCGGCGGCGCTGTGGTTGTCGCAGTGCTGGTATGGCGTAGACCCAGTATACGACTGCGCGCGATATGCACAAGGCACCTTCGCCGTACAATTGAGTCCATATTGGAGTATTCGTACGTCAATTGTGTTTTCGTAAAAAGTTGAAAGGAGCGAAGAATGTCAGAGAAAGCACTCTCTCGTCGCTGGTCCGAGCTTCAGATTTGGCCAAAATATTTCACCTTGATGGGAATTGAAAGCACCAAAGCAAAATAGACAGATTGATCTGTATCTTCAAGCATACAAGTTCACTAGCACCTCTAACAACTTGTGCTATGTCCTCTAATTTCCCACTTTCCATGCTCATAAGTTCCATGATGCTCATGATTTCCTGTGCTCTTGTAACATGTCCCTGATAACTCCTTGTTCGTGTAAATGCCAAAAGACCAAACCTTCTATTTTTCGACATCACCGCGCCTCTCGACTTCAAGTCGGGCGAAGGCCTGGGCTGTTCATTCCAAGACGTGGACTGACTCCTCCGTTACGCTCTCTTCTGAGACTACGCAACTGCGACTCGATCTGTCTGCGTTGTTCTTGTTCCGCCTGTTGCATTTGTTAGCTCTCTGTTTTACTTGAACATCCCAAGGATATCACTCACTCTAAGCAACTTGACTCCCTCTGCTCTCGTCTCTCTCATCATTTTCTTGAACTCATTTCTTAGCACCATGGTGCTGGTCGTTTCCCTTGTGCCACCCAAATCTGGTGTACCGCCAGGGCTTCTGACACCAAGCCATCTGACTTTCTCGTCGCTGAGTTGTACTTCCAGAGCATCCATCTTGTCGCGGAGTGAATCAATCACACCCTCAAGCTTTTCACGCTCCTTCTCCATCTCGACTGTCTCGTGCGTAAGTTCTTGGTAGTCGGTCGCCATTTCGGCGAGTTCCTTCTCCAATGCACGCATACGACCATCATCGCGCGTGCCTGCTGCCTGGATCTCGCGCAGCGTTATGATCTCTCCTTCCAGCGATTTCGCTCTTGACTCGGCATTCTGATGCAGTCCGAGCATTTCGGCCATCTGACTCTCATGTTGACCCTTGTCACGTCTCAACTGCTCCAGCTCTGCAGACATGCTCTTGGATTTCTGCTCTAGCTCCTGGAACTCGGGGTGCGACGTCACTTGATTGGCACGCTCTGATCGACTGCCGTACGCGCCATCCAACTCTGCCTTTGCCATTGCCAACTCGGTCGTGAGACGGATGATTTCAGCCTCGAGGTCGTCCATCTCTTCTGCCTTCATAGCCAGATTGGCCTCTGCAGTCTCTCTGGCTACCTTGGCCTGGTTTAGAGATCCGTTCAGTTCCGCAAGGCGGTCTTGGTGGTCGCTCTCCTTGTGCTGTGCTTCGATGGCTGCGATGCGTGCTTCATCTTGATGCTCGGAAATCTTGTTCTCGAGTTCAACAATCTGATCCTCAAGTTGCTCGATACGCTTGCTGTGTGCTTCGACTTCTTCCAACGCCTCTTGCTCCCGCTCTTTGAGATCCTCAATCTCGCTGGCACGAGCAGCATCTTCGCTGGTAGACTTTCCGGCGAGCTCGCGTTGTTGCTCAATCTGTCTCTTCAGGATAGCAGTCTGGGTCTCAAGATCGTTATGGCGGGAGAACAATCGTTCAACCTTGGATGTGAAAGCTTCAGTGCTGAAAGGCTCAGATGTGGTTCTTTCAAGCTCTTCATCATCAGAATCAACATCTCTGTTGGCAGCAGCAGATTCCTTAGAAGACACGATTCCCCAAAGACCTAACATAACTGCCTCATGTTGTGCAGACTTTTCGGCATGAGTGTTGGCTTTGGTATGTGCCTCATCCAGTTCTCTAGTCATGGCTTGGTGAGAGTCTTGGAGAGATGCAGAGTGCTGCAGCATGTGATCGACATTTGTAATGTTCTCCTCGAGGTAGCTGATCTGATCTTGGGTTCCCTGGCCAGTGGCTTGTGGAGGTGGCTGTATACCTTCGTAGCCAGAAAGGAAAGTGAACAGCTGATTGTTGACACCCTCCAGCCTCTTCTCGACAAGACTCTGATCTGCATCCTCGCGTGATTGAGCAATGTGTTTATGTTCTTCGAGCAGGGCAAAGATGCCGTCTTGCAATTGTTCGAGCTGGTTGTTGATATGGATCGAGGGCTCGTCGTCTTCGGGATAGGCGGATGGAATGTCGTCGGGCGAAGTGTCGATGCTGCCTGTACGACCCTTCTTTGCTTGTGAGATGAGGGAGCGCATCTGGCCATTCAGGAACTGTAGTCGTGTGTTGACATCGTTCAATTGGCTGTTGTGGATGATGGACTGGCCTTTCGAGACATCGCTGTGGACGCTCTGATCGTAGTCGCGGATGTGAGGCAGAGAGTCTGGCGAGAGATGGTCGGCAGATTCGGCCTCGCGCTGAAGGTGAGCAGCCTGCAGGACAGCAGCCGTGTGGCACAGTAGCCTGCTCTCAATGTATTGTCTGCGGTTTTCAAGACCAACCAGAATCTGAACCAGCTCTTCAACCTTCTTCTCGCTCTGAGCAAGTTCATCGCTAGCCTGGCCAACGCTGTTGCTCTTGACACTGGACGAACTAAGTCTTCTGTCTCCCAACAAGCTCTTTCTACGGCCTTGCGAGAGACGGCCCTCTTGCGAGTACAGACGGTGCAAGGAGCGAGCGGCCTCGCGGACTTTGCTCTCGAGAGCAAGTTTGCGACGTGTTCCCTCGATACGGGCATCGAGTTTTGTCTTCTCTTTCTTCAAAGCGTCGACCTCTTCGATAGCCAGGATGTCGAATCGTGAGCTGTCGAACATGGCAGTCTCGACTAGGAGATGCCTGTGTAGCGAGTCGCCATTGGCGAAAGAGTCGGTTCTCGGAGTGGGTGGTTGCTGCATGTCGGAAGGACTGATCATAGAGGGGTGCTGATGAGCATAGGCACTCTGGTTCTGCTGCAGCACGGCCATAGCCTTCCAGTCTGTGTCGGTGTAGCCTGGCGTGCTGGGATCGAGAAATGATGTTCGTGGGTAATCGTGAGCGGCACTGAGATCGTTGAATGGATCAGGCCTCGAGTATGCCGGCGACTCTTGAGGATGCATCGTGACTGCCATTGGAAACGAGCGACGAGAGCCAGGAGAAAGGGGTTCAAGGCGGGGTTGCTGAGTCGAGTGTCTGTCTTGCGACCTGTTAATACCACCACGTCCACAACCAAAGCGCTGCCTTGACCAACTTTCAAATCTACTATCAAGGCTTCATCGTCGATATCAGGAAAGAGCGAAAGAAGAAAAGTCAGGAGGCTGCAAGATAATCTTTGTGAATTTGAGCTGAGCTGAGATTACTTTGGCCAATTGCTCCACACGGGAGACACAGACTCACAGACCAGAAGCCGTTGCGCATCAACTCTCTTCTAGAAGCAAATCACCCCCTGGTCCTTCTCCTTGGACATGCTCTGCAAATCAACAGGAGGCTGTCAGGATTCAACACTTTTATTAACTGCTTCCTACCGAACCCTCTTTGTGCCTACTGCATGCACAAACACTTCCTTGTGCCATTTCATGTCGCTCAAACCAATTTTCCAAGCCTACCCTCCTTCCTGACTCGACGCTTCTTGACAGCTCTAAGATGAGATTAGATATACTTGTCTCCACCGAAGGCCCTACGAGCATGTCTAGCTGCTTGCTGCAAGAGCGCCAGAACACGTGAAAGACTTTATTTGTGCAAGTGTGACCATACTTGTGCTTCCCTCCTAGAATTTGAGTCGGAGTGCATTCATGTCATATAGCATTCTTCCATGCTTGACTTTACCGCAAATTGTATGACTTTTCAAATGTCAACATCTAACTAATTATCACTATCGGACCAAGCAACACTCTTAGCTGTCTTTGCAAGAAATGTCCATCATATACCTGATGGCGTCGAAGATAGATTATTGAGCCCCAGCACTAGCGGGCAGCTGAGTGAAGCAGGGTCGTACCATAAACTTCTGAGGAATGAGACCGAGAAACGTAACCTCGCACACCAAACAGCGACAGCACAAAGTACCTGCAATCAGCAAAGGAATGTCTCTTCAACAGTAATGACAACCTGTCTCAATGCGATTACACAACCATGCGCTAGGCATATTCATTCAGCGTGGGTGGGAGTCAGCTGCAGGCAACAACCTCAAAGTATCCAAGATGCGCTGGCAAGCAAGCCACAAAAAGAGATGCCAGTCGCCCTATACTTGCCCTCGATGCGTACTATCACAGCTCTCGGCCGAGAAACAGAAGAGCAACAAGAGTTGACGTTGGGAGAAATTCCCGATTCCAAGTCGTGGACAAGAGCGGTGAGAGACGGACCGCAAAGTCGGGACTTGCTTCGCTCGCACGCTTCTCGAGACAACACGCTGGCCAACAAACACAACAACCTCGCTTTCGAGAACTCTGTCAGCTCGAAGGTTGCGGATAAAAAGTGTGATGAGCACTCGTAGAGTGTGTGATGTCGCGCTGGAAATGACGAGGTCAGCAAGTTTATTTGCATGTTTCCAAAAATGCACCAGACACGCGAAGGACGGGGGTGATTGACAGGTCCGAGATAGATTGAGGTTACGCCATCATCTTTACCGCCCAGCAAACCATTCGTCGGGGAGCATCGGTGCATCTCTGACAACATGACTCTCTGACCGTCAAAGCAGGTTTGTGCAGGCACGGGCGTCTTCTGCCAATGCACATGCTGGCCAACCACACAATGAGGCCGCACTCCTGACTATCACCGACAATCCGCACGCGTCTGTAGGCGATCACTTCATCACACCAATGCTGCAATGCATCGCTGCTTCGGCCAATCTCATGCTTCATCATCCCTGTCCGGCAAAATTGCTCGCTGGCGCTTGCAGACTCCCCGCTTGCCGGCCTGACTTCTGGTCTCGCATATGTAAACCCGCTTGCTGCCCAACTCGTTTCTGCCTTTCTCCTCTGTCGATACCCAATCCGCTCCTCTCTACTTTACCTTGGCACTCTCCTGTCTCTCGTGCCTTTGCACATTGTTTTGCTCCAAGAAACATCTCAAGAACACAATCAAGTGTAACAGGCTTTATATTTGAGCCAGTTTACCATACTACCAGGATGACATATCGCACCCGCGAGGAATATTTGGA
>SWBL01000485.1:0-28120 GCA_024195585.1 Aureobasidium sp. EXF-3400
GCTGCCCGAGTCGGCCAAGATCAACGAGACCGACACATACGGCGGCGAGGAGGAGGGCATCGGCTTCGACTTTGGCGAGGACGAGAGCGAGAGCGGCGGCGAGGTCGACATTGACGACATCTAAGGGCTCGACAGCTGGCGGCCGGCCATGGCTAGATTTTGTGGCCAAGGGCAGGCGACATTCACCATTTCAAGCAGCGTTGGGCGTCTTTTTTGTTTTCACGAGCATCTTCCTTCAAACTGGGTCTCTGACGCCGCCGGACTGGCAAAAATGAAGTTTTCTTTACTACCTGATTCTACTAGCTGACGAATGCAACGCTTTGACAAGACAAGACAAATTGAGCACATGAAGAATGATATAGCGTGCACCATGATACCTGGACCTGATATGATTATTTGCAAACAGTCGAGTCCCGATTGGGCAGCAACGAGCACTGAGCAGCAGGGCAAAATTGGAGTGCGGAAGCGGCGGGGCTCGGCGGTCGACGCGTGGAAAGAGAGGCTGGTGCTCTCTTGTCGGCCACCGGGCTCTGTCCTCCGCGACTGACGTACCGCTCTCTACTCTCAAGCACTTGACTGTGTCTACCTAGTTTCACCATCTTCCCACGCCCCGTGCCTGTCACAGTCGACTGACACATGCGCATTCCCTCACCCTCACCATGCCGTCCATACTAAATGACGATGACAAGCAGAATGTCAAGCGACAGGTTCCCAAGGCTTCCAACAAGATCCACGCCGTCGCTGTCGCCAAATTGTACATTGCATATCCAAACCACAACAGATGGCAGTTTACCGGCCTGCAGGGCGCCATAGTCCTCGCCAACGATCTCGTCGGCAACACTTTTTGGATCAAGATGGTCGACGTCTCGGTACGCTTGTTCCTCACTCGGCATGCCATGTCTCCCGACTAACCACTCCTCAGCCTTCGAATCGCGGCGTCGTCTGGGACCAGGAAATCTACGACACCTTCCAGTACAACCAGGACCGTACCTTCTTCCACACCTTCGAGCTCGAGGATTGTCTTGCCGGTCTGTCGTTTGCAGATGAGAAGGAAGCCAAGCAGTTCAAGAAGAAGATGGACGAACGCGAGAAGAATGCACACAAGAACACAAAGAACAAGCCATTTGGCAGTGGTAGCGGCACAAACAAGGACTATTCTGCTGCCAGTGGACCTGGTGCTGGCTCGACTAAACACCGTTTCGGACTCAGCAGCCTGCTACCCGGACACCGCCATTCGCAGGCTCCTCAGGCTCCAGCTCAATCCATCATACCACCACGCGATGTGACTATCAGTCACGCTGCGCCTGCTCGTCCCACGCCGTCGCACAATCTGGACATGTCGGATCCTGCTGTTCAGGAAGTGCTCAACCAGCTGCTATCCATGGGCATTACCGAGGACCAGCTTGAGGAGCACGCTGGCTTCATCCAAACCTATCTCGAGCAACACAGGGCCACCGCCGCTGCCGAGGAAGAGCGCAAGGCTAGGGCACCACCACCTCCGCCGCCTGTAGCTGCACAAATGTCTCCCCAAACCACTGGAGGAAGTGGAAGCAATTCGAGACGTGGGCCTCCGCCTGCGCCGCCACAACCTAGGAGGGGCGCCGCACCAGCGAGGCCACCATCTCCCTCTCCTTCGCCGCCACGCGCTCCCTCGCCTCCTCGACCAATGTTCCGTGCTCCTCCCCCTCTCGCCGACGCCGGAAAGTACGCCAATGTCCCTGCAGCGCCCGCCAGATCCAGAGCCTCGTCTTCTGTTGCTCCTCCGCCCCCACCACGTGTCCCCACAAAGACACCCGCAGACGAACCCTCGTCCAGATTTGGTGTTCCTCCTCCTTTCGCTGGCTCTCGCATTCCCTCCGGTCCTCCTCCTACTCCTGCTCGAGGTTCTGTGCCACCACCCCCACCTGCAAGGAACAATATCGCCTCTCCTGGTGTCCCTATGCCACCACCATTGCCTCCCAAAACTCCAAGCTCGATCGCCCCTCCTCCGCCGCCCCTTCCTCCGCCGTCAGCTCGTCCTGTTCCGCCTCCTCCTGGAGCTGGGAGTCTCCCACCACCCCCTCCTCCCCTTCCTCCGATGTCTGGAGGCGCTCCCCCGCCTCCGCCTCCGCCGCCAATGCCTCCAATTGGTGGTGCTCCTCCACCTCCTCCATTGCCTCCGGGTCGTGCTCCTCCTGGTGGAGATGCTCCAGCACCCCCGCCTTTGCCCTCTGTCGGTGGTGGTGGTAGAGACGATCTTTTGGCCTCCATCCGTGGCGGTGCTCGTCTCAAGAAGGTCTCTGATCAAGAGAAAGCGGACCGTAGTGCTGCAGCAGTACCAGGCAGTGAACCTGCTGCGTCGAGTGGTCCAAGCAGCAATGGCGGTGGCGGCGATGCTGCTGGCGGTGGTCTCGCCGGTGCTTTGGCCAGTGCACTTGCTGCCAGAAAGTCTAAAGT
Source organism: Aureobasidium sp. EXF-3400 (assembly GCA_024195585.1). NCBI lineage: Eukaryota > Fungi > Ascomycota > Dothideomycetes > Dothideales > Saccotheciaceae > Aureobasidium > Aureobasidium sp. EXF-3400. The sequence continues at coordinate 2,437 of SWBL01000485.1, forward strand.
CAGCCATAGTGGTAAGTTTTGCTTGTAACATGTTGGTGACGATTATATGCTGACAATCTTGCAGATGACGAAGACGACAAGGATGACTGGTAGATTGGTACGAATACTTACGCGGCTCGCAGATAGTCAGCACCAACTACTCACACCCTAAGGTCATTTCGAAAGTCTTACACCGGATCGTGACCGTATACATTACTAATGGGCAGTTGTCATTGGTTCTACACGCTTTAGAATCATGTTCTTACAATGATTGCGATAGGTAGAATATGAGTAAACCAAAGAAGTTGGCGCCCTGAAGCAAAGTATGGTTAGCATGATGGACGAAAATGGATGGTAAGACCATCTTATGTTAGTTACGTGGATGCTTCATCGCTCAAGTACAATATCTTTCGTCGATTTACTATATATCAAGGCTCTGGCGTCAGTTTAGAGCAGGAAAACTGACCAACAGATGTCTGTTGTCCTAATAAACACCCCCTCCACCATCCCTGTGTGTTAAAGTCCGTGACTGCTACGCTTCTCCCACCAAACTCTAGAGCAATGTGGTTGCTATCAGAAGGAATAACGAGATCTACATCCGATAATTTTCTGAAGAGAGTCTAGAACATGTCGTTCACGATGAATACCACAGTATCCTGTTTCTCGAGAATGTTGTGCAGTTTCATAATTACACGCGTTACGAAATTTATGCACGGGGAGGACATGGCTCAGGACCATCGCAGCTCCGTGGTCGATCCTTCTGCCTTAATGATAGTATTGAACCTCAAACAATGGAGATGCACATATGCTTGTAGTGGGAGGTCGAGCTTGGAAACATTTCGTACTGCTGCTTGACTTCCTGTTCTCGATGTGGGTTCTGCATGGCTCCGAGGCCACATCATCCAGTTATTTAGTAAACGGAAACGATATGGTTAGAGACCATATAATGGCATATCTTTGTATCAGACTACATACTATCCAATCAGAAGTAACAGAATATATTAACCTTGGTGGTTTAAACAATATCTCATGATGCTGTCGATGGTTGATGTTCGAGTCAGGGTGGCCCTGACGACATGAGATGGGTTGAACACAACTCAGCTCAAGATATTTCCTGCCAGAATACGGTCATCACACCACAGTCACACACACGATGAACCACCTACGGAACAGCTTGACACGGAGCCTGCGATCGGTCCGCCAAACAAGAAACGCATCAACATCCAACCCGAACCCCAATGCAGCGCCATCTCTGCTCCGCAAATACCGCGGCATCATACTATGGACGTCAATCGGCCTGGCAGTAGGCGGCACAACCGGCACAATGGTCTCGCACACAATTGCACCTCCACCGCATCCGCTACCGGGGACGCATGAAGATGGCGTTCTCATGCAAGACCTCAACACCCGTATCGACTCCGAGTTCAAAGTCAAGGTGCTGCGAGGAAAATGCACAGCTGTAGCGGCGAGTTTGCGCGGCGATGAAGGCGTATGGCGCGAATTGGATCCCAAGACTCTGGATGGTTCGCTGGTGAAAGATTCATTGGCAGGAGCACGTTCACTGGGTGTTCAACGCGTGTTCTGGAATGAGAAGGAGCATGAGTTGGTCGCTGTTGTCTGGTTTGGGGGTGCCATGTCTGGGTGGCCTGGCGTTACACATGGTGGAGGCATTGCGACTGTCCTCGCGGATAAAATGACATTGGCTGCTCGTCTCGCAAAAGGCATTGTTCCCGCTCAGGACTCTTCTCATGGTCCCTCGGAGCCGACGCGTCTGGATTTGACGTACAAGAAGCCTACATATGCTAATGCCTTTTACGTCGTGCGTGCAGTGCCCAGGTACGGCGCATTCGAGACCTTGTCACCCAACGATATGGAGGTCGATGCTCAGCTCGAGACTTTGGACGGCACCATATGTGTGCAGGTTAAGGGTGCTGTCCCTGTTTCCCAGGCGACAAGTGCCGTCAAGTCTTCCATTCAGAGCCTGACTCCAGCAAAGTCGTGGCTAGGCTGGTCCTCTCGCTCAGACGCATGAAAACAAGACGAGACTCAGCAATCTGTTATAAGATATGCGAGCCCGAAACGCCACAGTCCAATTCAAGAAAAACGCTTCATGGAGACGCTTGAAACTCGGACGTGGATTGTAAGTCAGCTGTAGTAGTGATAGTTGACTTTCGATGATCTGTGGTTGAATACATGGAACCGAACTCTAGCCTAGCTTGATTGCAGAAAGCAACCGCTATAGAGGACGGTAAAAGTTGGTGTGGTAGAATGGAAGAATAGACCCCTAAATGAAAACCTTCACACACTTCAAAACGCCCCTATCCCTCAAGATTGATCCAATTAAAAATGTTCCGTTGCACCCCAGAACCCATGTCGCATTAGTGTACACGTTATGCATATACTGCAAGACCTATTTTCGCATCAATCATGCAATCATCCACCTGGGAGATGTTAGTCAAGCAAATCATCGCGCTACCGTGAGTCTGAACTTACCATGCGCCTCCAACAATCGCCACAAGAATCATCGCTTTGAAAAGACGTTAGCACTTTCGCTTAAACCTTCAGATATTGTGGACAAACCTGTGATGATACCAGCACCAGCTCTATCACTCGTTTTGATAGCTTCGGGTGTAGCAATAGGACTCGAATCACCTCCGCTTCCAGCACTAGGAGAAACTGGTCAGTAACCAGTGAGTGTTTCTAAGAATCATTACTCACTTGGGGTTGCCTTTGGAGGTTCCGCCGGTGGAGTTGGACACAGGTCCCTGAACCTAGATGACGTTAGCATGAAAGAATACTGACAGTCTTGTAAACCAAGGACGTACTCTGTCAATGAGGTTCGATTGAATGACCTCGAGAGCGGACATTTGCTGTCCAACACCCGTAGCGCCATCCCAGACCCCGTTGTTCCACCATCGGGTTCCACATGTCGTGCCATCGTCTCCTCCACTACAAGATAGAGCTGCAGCTTGGGCGGACGCCACGAGGTAAGGCTTAATGTCGTCGTATAGCCAAGGTGCTACCTTGGTAGAAGCGGCCATCCAGCGCGACAAGTAGGCTTTGAAACTGCTCACAGTCAATATTTGCAGAGTTGGGACATCAGAACAACGAGAATCTTACCTGAGTTGATCGACGTTGCAGTTGTTGTTCGGTTCACAGGCCACCTCGAACATGATCTGTCCAGCAGCCTGACCACCTTGGCTGGTGAAGAAGACATGGGTTGCGTTCCAGATACCAAGGGTGCGCTCTCTCCAAAGATCGCTCTGAGTGACATTCCACATGGTGGCAGCTCCTAGAAGGAAAACACCAGCATTGTAAGACCATTGGATATGGTTGAGCTCGGTGCAGTTGATCTTGTCGTCGCTACCATCATAGAAATAGTAATCATCGCTCATCAGTCCAACGGCGTGCGTCCATTCGAAAGCCTTGTCGGCCCACTCGACATATGTCTGGTTGCCGGTGTAAGCAGCGAGACGTGCAGCAAGGTTGAAGAAAGCGCCGTTGGAGATGGTGTTCTTGTAGTCGTAGCCATTGTTGAAAGTAAAGATCTGCCATCTCAAGCCTCCGCCACATGTCGAAGGGTCCCAGCGCAAAGCTTGACTATTGAAGACGGCCTGAGCGAGAGCAAGCCATTGGGGTTGATCGGAAGGAGGATTGGGAAACTTGAGTTCAGCAGCGGACATGGCAGCCATTCCCCAAAAGGCTTGATCATCGTTTCCGAGCGACTTGCTCTGGTTGCTAGGCATGTAGTTATCCTTGTCGCCAACTTGGAAAAGCATAGCCTGAGTGGTGACATCGTTGTAGCTGGTGTCACCAGTATAGTACCAGTAGTCAATTAGAGAGCCGAACATGGCGCCTGCTTCCCACCAGTAGTATGGACCGGGAAGCAATCCAGGAATGCCACCAGTCACATTTCCAGAATAGAATTTCATCATTCCGTTAGCAATGGTAGAGGCGGCTGTTTTGATCGAGTCTGTCATGGTTAGTTTCTTTGTGTGTGCATGGCAGCGAGGAGCGCTCACCCTCGCTAGTCAAATCGACGGTGATGGCGGCACATGGCAGTACTGCGAAGGCGGCGCATGATAGGCCGGACAGTATCGTTGATGGACGCATGGTGGTTGCAGTGATGTGTGGTAGGCAGATGGGTTATACTCGGCACGCGCCGTCGGCAGGCGGTCGAAGCTGAAGCTGATGTTGGTGATGAATGTTGGGTATAGTATCGATGATGGAGGACGAAGTTGCTGCAGCACGACAAGAGAAACTACTAGACTAGTATCCGGGGCATCCAATAACGTTTAACCAAGCTTGCGATGGGGTTGGAGATTTCGATGGTGACGTCGATCGAAGACAGGGCGAGCTGAGGGCGGCAAACGCTGCGAGGCACGCCACGGTACGGCAGATGGTCCGGTCGAGGGCAGAGAGAGGACACGGGAGCAACCAGACTCTATGAGAGCAAGGAGAATGGATGGTTAGCGAGAGTGGTGACGGTGGTGAATATAATGGCGGACAAGGTCGACTGAGCGAAGGGAAACAAAGCAGCATGCACATGAGCATGAGCATGATGCATCTATTAGTTTAGAAATCACGCGGTGCACGGATGGAGATGGCTTTTCTGGGCGAAAACCCCACGCTGGACCTGCCGCTCCTCCACACTCTAGTAGTGCCAGTATGTAGATCAACCACCATGTCCGTCATCTGTCCAATATGTTTCCGCGTCAGGCCAGGCCCTCCATCACTCTATCTCGAGTCATCTATCGCGTTCAACTGCAGACATTGCACACATCTTGTACTGCCTTTCCTGACGTTGCATATCAAGGCTCCTGGGAGCACCAGACATGGACGCGTGTAGGCCCAAGGCTTGGCTTGATACGAGAGGATTGCAGGTGGCGCCGAGGCTGACATGAAGAATTTTAGCAAAGGCCAAGCACCCGGCATCTTCAACACAAATAGTTTCCGTGTCATCTGCGTTTGCCAATGCACGCCGCGATTTGCGATTCGCAATTCACAGGGGCAGTGCACTTTCGCCCGAGACCTGTACGGTTATTGAACGTCAGATCCAATGAATGTTTTTGACGTTCGAGTGTTGAGACAGCAACCAGTATTGTTCGCACGTGATATACCCAAAGCCGCCGGAATATTCTGCTAGCCGCGAGCCGGTTACGGCATTTCTTACCGTGGTGGTTGCTGCCGTCAGCGGCTTGTCTCGTTACAAGTATAACGTGTGGAAAAGAAGCAGAGTGTCAAGGAGAAAGCGCTCTCTGGTTGCTTCAGGCCGACGACTGGGCGACATGACAGGGGCGGCCTGAGGTGGAACAAAGCACAGAAATGATGAAAGAAAGTCAATAGCAGACGATGTTGGGCACCAAGCGACGAGCAAGGTAGTTGGAAAGATGAGAGCTGAGTAGATAAATAGGAGCAAGGCGGTGGCAGGGCGTGTAGCAGAAGCAGGGTGGATGGTACTGTACTAGGCAGCGAGATTGTTCAATGGTCCGACGGGTTTTGGGTTTGGTTTTGTCGTGGTTGGACGCACAGCCACAAGTCGGTCGACGGCGGTTTGAGCTTCTGTCAACCTCCGCCGACCTGTCGTCTCTCTCTCTCGTCACAACCTCAATAACTCGTTCGTCTTCGCGCTCCCACCACCTCACTCCACCACAACAACCCGATTTCTTCTGCCTGCGCTTTCGCTCCATCTCCTACAAGCTAGCCAATACTCCATCTCGCCGTCAACCACAGCGCCCACATCGCCACAATGTCTGAGCAGCCTTACGACCCCTACATTCCCTCTGGCCAGACCGGCGGCGCCAGCAGAGATGGCAACCAGCGTACTGCTGCCCTTCAAGCCGTACGCTACCCTCGAAATTCTATCCCGTAGGTGCGCTCAGCGACTGACCAACCATGCAGGAAATCGACTCGACCGTCAATGTCATGCGCAACAACATCAACAAGGTCTCGGAGCGCGGCGAGCGCCTCGACAGTCTGCAAGACAAGACCGACAACCTGGCCGTTTCGGCGCAGGGCTTCAGACGTGGCGCCAACAGAGTCAGAAAGCAGATGTGGTGGAAGGACATGAAGATGAGAATGTGCCTGATCATCGGCATCATCCTCTTGCTCGTCATCATCATCGTCCCCAGTGGTATGCCAATACCGCCCTCTATCTGCATCGTACAGCTTCCCTCGACTAACACGTTACAGTCGTCGCAACAAAACATCACTAGAGCGACTCGTCCTCGACACGTTTTGATGAAATGACCCCCCAAACTTTGCGATGCCTCTGATTGAGCGGTTCGCCTATTATACCACTCTGCTACGATTCCCCGCCTGTTCGAATTCACTCCGATACCACGACATGCCCCGACTGCACTTAACGAATTGGCGCATCAAGGAGCATCTGCTGATCTGTTTCTTGACTTTACGATTGTTTTCCTGCCTCTGCACTCCCCAAGGGCCTCTATACGTGTAGTAATATGATTGTTTTCTTATTACCTCTCTCCCTTTTTGTTTGCGGTAAAATCCAACGTCTCGAAGTGACTTGAAACTTTCCTTCTCAGGCGCTGATATACTGCTATCAGAAGACACGTTCCCTCAGGACCAAATGATTGGAGTATACCCCGTTTCCTGACCTCTCATGACATTTACTCGCTGTGAACCCATTGTGTCTTCTGAGGCTTCACTTCAGGACAGCCATGGAATCTCTCAAGCCATCTCTTCCTTCCTTAGCAAATCTTCCGAACGACTCACAGTCACAGTGAAATGGCACTCATTACTCTATAAATCTACAGTCTACTCCTGTGCTTCACCTTCCCTCGAAGACCTCACTACAGCTATTTCTTCTGCTCCAGACCTTCAGTTGTCTGCCTCCACGGTATATAACCTTCCATACACTTCAGCTTGTCATCTCTTCTTGAACAACACCAACCTCTCAGAACGGACGCAGCCTCTTCTATTCGTCTACGCTTCCAACCATTTCTACTCCTGGTACCAGGCTCTGCGTTGTGCTTTCACGTGGCAAAAGTTCTGGTGATCATGGCAACTCCACTCACGCCGACTGAAGCGTGGCTGCAAACTGGAGGGAGTACATTCCAGACACGCTCCAAGCACATTAAAAAGTTGGGGAAGACGGAAGACATTCTTGGTCCCACCATCAAAGGAAAACTCGAGCTGCACCAAGAACTCTCGGAGTTTGAGCGGGCGTATGTTGAAAGACCACTCCCAAGACCGCACAAGGATTACATCTTGAGCAAGACAAACCACGGTCATTTCACTGCAAATCAAACCGCAGAACTTGATGGTATGTCTAGCTTTCAGTATTCCATCACGGCGTTTCTAACATCTGTCAGGTGCTAGTCAGAAGTCTCCGTGCATGATGATGAGAGCTTACACTCTGACTGGCACAAAACATACAAATGGCTTCACGACTTCGAATTTGTATATTCCAAGGGCCTATTTCATGAAAAATCTGATACGGACTTCCATGACCGACATTCCGCTGCAGAGATTAAGACCTATGCTTGGTACCCACTTGCTTTGGCTCGATAGGGTCGAAGATACGTTTCTTTCATGGACGGTGTCATACGTCTTTGCGACTGTCCATCTATATCTACGCCACCTAAAGGGACAGGGAATCGGATGTCTTTCAGTGGTCAACCGCACCCGGGCCTCTCATCCGGAAAAGTGGCACGTTGAGCAAGTGGAAGTTCAGGAGTCTCAAGAGTCTCAAGTGAGAAGCCCTGCCAAATTTTACGCTGCCACTGATCTATGTGATTATACCAGAGTGTATGATGATCATGAATGGAAGCCCAAAGCAGAGAAGCCTGGTCTTCATCCTCGGAAACTCACTCACGAGTACCTCACTCATGGTGTAGTCGAGTATCCCGAACATGACAGACTGCAGCAAGCCACCTGGGGCGATCTTGTGGCTGCTGGAATATTTGAGCTCGTCCCTGAGTTGAAGGTCGGCTCTGATTCGAGAGCAGCAGGCCTTTACACGGTCTTGCGCTATATCCGCACCACAAATTACGAAGTCATTCAGAAGACCACTGATCGTGAGCTTGAGATCGCGCAAGAGATCGCGTGGCTACATACGCGTTTGCGACCAGGCGAAGAAACAGACCACAGCAGACCAAATCTTTGGGTACTTCTCTATGCGCTTACCTTTCACAAGAGAGCAGCAGGCGACGAACTGCTTCAAAAGCTCATCTACGGACTTGGTTACACTCGTGAGTCCATCTGGGAAGTCATGGTATCCTAGTGACTAACTTTCAAACCTCCAGGACAAGATCTGGACGAGAATCTCTATGCAGATTTTGGAGTGTTCCCTTCCAACTTACCAGAGATGCAATCTCTATACTACCTCGCAACCGATGTCCAGACTGTGGTCGGTGGCCAGCTGCTGAACACTTTAGTGCTGACCAGTACTTACTCGAGATACCCACTTCCCGCCGAATTCCAGAGAGATGATGCCTACTTCGATGATCGATGCAACCCTAGATTGGTTGAACCTAGCAACATTGGCTACGAACGCGAGCGCAAGTGCGGTTTACCTTGTGACTGCAGTATCTGGACAAAGTCCAAAAAGCGCGAGTGGCCCGAGGAGGACGAGAAAGACAAGGGGGGCGAGGAACACGAGGAGGACGAGGAGATTGAGGCGATTGAAGAGGCGAACGAATCTCAGCCTGATGCCTTGGTAATCCACGTGGAAGATGAACGACAGATTCGAGACAGCCCCTACGCCGAAGAGCTCAACACGTCGCTGCTTACTTACAAGAGCGTAAGCATGACCACTTACTAGATTCTTCAGAGAGTAAAAAGATATGGATGGGCGACACTAGGGAATCGTATCTAGTAACTGAGAACAATTTTCATAATTTCCCTGTCTGCTGTCACCCATAGATAGCTGCAGAAATGCACAATACTTTCGAGAAGTGGAACAGTATCCATAGAAAAGCGACAAATTTCTATGTTTCCTTGGACTCATCTCCAACCTCGAAGTTACTATGTCTTTTTATAGCGTTTACTCCGTAGGAGACGGGGATGGGAGATACAGAATTGTACCGTATTCCTATCCTTCTCCTTCTTCCACGGAAGTTAGATGCTATAGAAAGGCACAGTAATGTCCAGATGGTAGACAAGTCCAGAGAGAGCGGACATTTTTACCACTCTCAGTGGGTGCTTTTTGTTAACTAAAGCAACTGTGCATTTTTATAGCTGTCTATGTCACAAATCTTTGCGACGGGGAGGCAGTGTTGGTACTGAGAGGCGGCGTACTACCAGCTCTCTTGGATACAACCCTAGTCTGGAATCAACTGTGCATTTTCATAGCTTAACTATTGCGTCGCGTCACGGCAGGAAGGGGCTTCGGACATGATAGACTTAACGAGCTCGGCGTTTACAGAACACTGTGCCTGGATAGCTCTCTGTGGCAGCATGCCTCATCCCAAACACTTGAGTATTTTTATAGCTCAAACTGTTACGTGTTGGGGAGGGTGAACAGTTGAGTGTCACTAGACACAGTCGAGACATGAAGATCTGAACTTACACGACTATATCGGGAAGTTTCGCAGTTGTTGTGAGGTTTCAAGCAAATACCTTGCTCGTGTCGAGTCATGCTACTCATACATCAGAGCAGGGTCTATCCCCGTTTCCAAAATATCGCGATTTGGCATAGCGAACATATATTTTTGCGTAACCATTGATGGCATGTACGAAACCGAATCTGCTTGTTCGAAGTTCAAGGCATACATATACCCGAATACGTGTCAATTTGATGCAGTGCAACAAATGCATATTTCAGCTACAGATGGAGATCAGCTTCTCCACGCCCAATTGCGGAAAGGAGGCTCAATAAATTGCAAGGACGCTAGGAGTCTAGTGATCAACCTCTTGCCGGCAAATAACAGATTGATCATGAGGCAGTTGTTGTGATGCCTTTTCTTGTATCGGAGTAGCAGGCGCAAGAAAGCTGAACAAGAACGCTCTTTTGCCTACAGGTAGCTCGATGCTCAAGCCTTGCAGTGCCACCTCGGTTGGATGCGTCAAGACAAGTTATGTCGCCGGCGAAGAATGTGGGTCTTGTACCGGCATCCAGCCATGCGAAAAGCGATCAACGCGAAAAGTTCGTGTTCAGTTACGACGGTAGGGTTAAAACATGCCAAGCGGATTGCCGCGTTTGATGAGATCTTATTTCATGGCTGCAGAGAACGTTACAGCTGAGGGGCCAGCCCAGGGATATAGCTATAGCTGTCACATCACAGAGCAGCGAAGGCTCTGAGATGTCGCATCGTCTGATCAAGCAGGAAGGATGACGAGAGGAGCGGCGGATTCAGAAGTGCAGCGATTGCTCTCGTAAGCATCCATTCGGCGTTAAAGGACCGCCGCACGGCATTTTGAATCATCCGGTAGCCGTGCCCGTTACGAAGGAGGTGGGAGAGGATCAAGGAGCAATCGGCCAAGTAGCCCCTACTCAGCAAGCAATAACTACAATAATAACTACCTGGAGCGTGTGTCCGCAGACGTCTATCTGACAAAGCAGAAAGTGTTCTCGGTCGTCAGGAGAAAAAAAAAAAGCTCGTTCACAAGCAACGAAGATCATTCGTCGAGTGGAGCGCGATTCAGACAGATTTGTACAGCGAAAGTCGTCATTACATTTCTTTGGACTCTCGCGTTTCGAGACGTTCTGCCGCGTTGGACGCATCCGCCGCTTTCCTTTCCGCTCACAACACTCATTGCCATCTTCCCAGCCTGACTCGACCTGGATAGACAACCTCCGACTCTTGTCGCCTCTATCGCTCGCTCGCTCACTCTGATATCGCATGCTTGTAGCCTTTCCGCAACGAGCCTGATCCTGGCTCCTGAGGCTCACCTGGACGCCTCGGCGCCCACCTTTCATGGTCAACACCGGACAATAATCAACTACCTCGCCTCACCTATCTATACTTCACCATGGCCATCCAGCCGTATCAGGAAGACAATGAGGCTTCCTCCGGTCCTCACGACACAGCCCCTGCGAAACGATTACGCTGGGCTACACAAAGGGTGACCGGCTCGCAAGGGGGCACAAAACGACAGTCCATCCTCAGACGCCTCTCGAATAAAAAACGCTCCACCGACGACTCGACCAAGCGAGAATCAAATGGGACCGACCTCGAATCTGTGCCCGAGGAGTCCGAGGCCTCGGCGGAACAAGCTGGAGCCGGTCGCCGTGTCTTCTTCAACATGCCATTGCCCGAGGATGCGCGCGACGAAGAAGGTCATCCCACTACGCAATTCGTGCGAAACAAGATTCGAACCGCCAAATACACTCCCATCAGTTTCATCCCCAAGAACTTGTGGTTCCAATTCCACAACATCGCCAATATCTACTTTTTGTTCATCATCATTCTCTCGGTACGCCATCTGCCACCGTGATTGCTCTTACCCTCAAACCCGTACTGACCTAGCCCTTTCAGATTTTCCCCATCTTTGGCGCCACTAATCCTGGACTGAGTGCTGTGCCGCTGATCGTCATCGTCTTTATTACAGCGGTCAAGGATGCGATCGAGGATTGGAGAAGAACTGTTCTTGACAATGAGCTCAACAATGCACCTGCTCACCGCCTTGTCGACTGGGAGAACGTCAACACAGCCGAAGACCAAATCTCGCTGTGGCGAAAGTTCAAGAAAGCAAACACTCGGGCCATTACGTATGTCTGGCGCCTCTGGAAGAACCGCAAGGAGTCCAAAGAAGAAAAAAGAAACTCTCAGAAAGATAGAGCATTGGATGCAGGCAGACCTTCTATCGACACCCGACGACCATCCATGCACTCTCAGCGCATGTCTGCCATGTCCATGGCCACTGAAGAGCCTGGTGCTATGGAGATGACCCCGGTACATTCGCCAATGCCTGCTCCAGCTATGGAAGCAAACAAGGAGATGGATTTGGGTGACCACGTCGGCAAAACTCTTGAGAATGATGCCCTCAGACCAGGCGACGCGCGACAAGTTGTTGAAGTTGCAAAGGATCCTACCGATTCCAACGCGCCTATCCCGAAGCGGTTCTACGGCAACGTCATTAATCCCAGCAAGCCCACCGGAAAAGCGCGGTTCAAGAAAGATTGCTGGAAGAACGTCCAGGTCGGAGATTTTGTAAGGCTCTACAACGAAGAGTCTATTCCTGCAGATATCGTCGTCTTGTCGACCTCCGATCCTGATGGCGCTTGTTACGTGGAAACCAAAAACTTGGATGGAGAGACCAACCTCAAGGTGCGCCAGGCTCTACATTGCAGTCAAAAGGTCAAAAGAGCTCGCGACTGTGAACGTGCCGAATTCACCTTGGAAAGCGAGCCGCCCCACGCCAATCTTTACTCTTACAGCGGAGCCGTTCGATGGAAGCAACACGGTAGCAAAAACTCCGAGGTCGACGCTGCTGAAATGGCTGAACCAGTCTCCATTAACAACATGTTGCTTAGAGGCTGTTCTATTCGCAACACCGAGTGGGTCTTGGGTATCGTCGTTTTCACCGGCGAGGAGACCAAGATCATGCTCAACTCTGGTATCACACCTACGAAGCGCGCACAAATCTCGAAGGATTTGAACTGGAACGTCATCTACAACTTCATTATCCTGTTCTTCATGTGTCTCATCTCGGCGCTTGTCCAGGGTACTACCTGGGGTAAGGGCAACGAATCGCTTGACTTCTTCGAATTTGGCTCCTATGGCGGTACGCCAGGTCTCAATGGTTTCATCACATTCTGGGCTGCTATCATTCTCTTCCAAAACTTGGTCCCCATCTCTCTTTACATTACTCTGGAGATCATCCGTACTGCTCAGGCTTTCTTCATCTACAGCGATACTTTCATGTACTACGCGCCTGTCGACTATCCCTGCACCCCAAAGTCATGGAACATTTCCGATGATCTTGGTCAAATTGAATACATCTTCTCTGACAAGACTGGTACGCTAACTCAGAACGTTATGGAGTTCAAGAAAGTCACGATCAATGGCGTGCCTTATGGAGAAGCATACACTGAAGCTCTGGCTGGAATGCAGAAACGACAAGGAATTGATACCGACGCTGAAGGAGCTAAAGCCCGCGAACAAATAGCTCGCGGTAAAGTCAAGATGCTCGAGGACTTACGCAAGCTGCACGACAACCCCTACCTTTTGGATGAAAACGTGACCTTTGTGGCGCCTGATTACGTTTCCGACTTGACGGGAGCTTCTGGACCTCAGCAAAAAGCAGCCAACGAGTATTTCATGCTCGTGCTTGCGCTTTGTCATACCGTGATTACTGAGCGTACTCCTGGTGATCCACCAAAACTGGAGTTCAAAGCGCAGTCACCTGATGAGGCTGCGCTCGTCGCAACAGCCAGAGATTGTGGCTTTACCGTCCTAGGTCGCTCAAATGATGGCATCGTCGTTAATGTCCTTGGTGAAGAGCGTGAGTACACCGTACTCAACATCTTGGAGTTCAACTCATCCAGAAAACGCATGAGTGCCATTGTGCGTATGCCCAATGGAAAGATTGTCCTGTTCTGCAAGGGTGCCGACAGCATCATCTACTCCAGATTGAAGAAGGGTGAACAGCAGGAGTTGAGAAAGACCACGGCTGACCATCTCGAAATGTTCGCTCGAGAGGGTCTACGTACTCTGTGTATTGCCCAGAGAGAACTTGACGAGGAAGAATACCAAACTTGGAACAAACAGCACGATATCGCCGCAGCAGCTATCCAGAACCGTGAGGAGAAGCTCGAGGAGGTTTCAGACGCCATCGAACGCGATCTTACGCTTCTAGGAGGAACCGCTATTGAGGACAGACTCCAGGATGGTGTACCCGACGCAATCCAGCTCCTTGCCCAGGCAGGTATCAAGCTATGGGTTTTGACTGGTGACAAGGTTGAGACAGCCATCAACATTGGATTTTCCTGTAACCTGCTGGGCAACGACATGGACCTTATTGTCTTGAACATTCAAGATGAAAACCTGGCCACTGCAGAAGCAGAGCTTGACAAGAATTTGGCCATCTTCGGAAGGACCGGATCTGACGAGGAACTTAAAGCTGCAAAGAAGAACCACGAACCACCAGCACCAACTCATGCTGTGGTCATTGATGGTGAGACGTTGAAGCTCATGCTGGACGATAAACTGAGGCAGAAGTTCCTGCTCTTGTGCAAGGAGTGCAAATCGGTACTCTGTTGTCGTGTCAGTCCCAGTCAGAAAGCTGCTGTTGTTGGCATGGTGAAAAACGGACTCGATGTCATGACTTTGGCTATCGGCGATGGTGCTAATGATGTCGCCATGATCCAGAAGGCTCACGTCGGTGTTGGTATCGCTGGTGAGGAAGGCAGACAAGCAGTCATGTCTTCTGACTATGCGATTGGTCAGTTCAGATTCCTCACAAGACTGGTGTTGGTCCATGGACGTTGGTCCTACCGCAGACTCGCAGAGACCATCGCAAACTTCTTCTACAAGGTATGTTGTTCGCTTCACTTTCCATATCGGTCATCACTAACATAACTCAAGAATATCATCTGGACCTTCGCTCTCTTCTGGTATCAAATCTTTGCCAACTTCGATTGTTCATACATCTTCGACTACTCGTACATTCTACTCTACAACCTGGCATTCACTTCTTTGCCGGTCATTCTAATGGGAATTTTGGACCAGGACGTCGACGACAAAGTGTCCCTTGCAGTTCCCCAGCTATATAGGCGTGGTATCGAGAGAAAGGAATGGACACAGATCAAGTTCTGGTATGTTTTGACGTAACACAAAGATCGATGCCTGAGCTAATCATACAAACAGGACGTATATGGTTGATGGACTCTACCAGTCACTCGTTTGCTTTTTCCTTCCTTATCTGCTCTTCCGCCCAGCCAATTTCAACACTGAGTCCGGTCAGAACGTCAATGACTACCAGCGCATTGGTGTCTACATTGCAAATTCCATTGTCGTTGTGGCCAACGTATATATATTGATGAACGCTTACCGCTGGGACTGGTTCTTCACCCTGATCACAACGATCTCTATCCTGCTTATTTGGACCTGGACTGGTATCTACTCCTCGTTCACGGTCGGCTTCACCTTCTACAAGGCGGGTGCTGAAGCTTATGGATCGTTGAGCTTCTGGGCGCTGACGATGATGGTCATCATCATTGCTCTGCTTCCTCGTTTCGCCGCAAAGTCCTTCCAGAAGATCTTCATGCCTCGCGACATTGACGTTATTCGTGAGCAGGTCAGGCAGGGCAAATTCGACTATCTCAAGAACGTAGACCCGGAGAGCTCGAACGGCGTTACCCCACCTCCTCCGGAGAAGGTGTCAGATTCTACCTCCAGTTCGGAGATAAGCAAGCCTTCAGGAGCGCAAAGACTTGCTCACAAGATGTCTCATAACAGGGATCCTACTGAAGACGAACGACCAATCTACCCGCCATCAATAGCAGCAACAGCAACCACTCGCAATGCCAGATCACACAACGGCAGTGATGGCACCGATTATACTGGACATCGATCTTCGATAGAGCGAACCTTCCCTGCATTTGGACAGGTGACTTCTCGTCCGTCCGAAGACTTTGGACATAGCCCGATAGATTTCTCTCGACCTCCGATCATCGCTGGAGGGTTCGAGTCACCCGCACCACGACCAAGTTACGATCGACCGAGACCTTCTTTCGATCGGTTGAGGGCTAGTATGGACTTTGAAAGAACTCGTCCATCTTTTGAATCCTCGCGGGATTTCACCAGTGCAGCATATTTATCGCGGGTGGAAAGCAGTCACACACCTGCGGGCACGCCTGCCGCCGTGGAGCGAAAAGACATTGGCTATGCCATTTAACAAAGAGTGTGTCGTAAGAGTTGTCTGTACAAAAGGCCAGGAGCGAGGGCGTTCTGTTTCGGGTTGTCTTGATTAATGTCTGTTTCACATGGCGTGCTTGGCCATGGTTTTTGATGATTTTGATTTTTGCATAGATTTGATTCAAGTTAGTTTAAGATTCCCTGCTGTCATTCTTCAGACAAAGCGTTTGCCTTGACCTGTTGATAGGTTTTGAATATCATCGAGTTTGTCGTTTCTGTCTGACACTTGCTGTGGAATGGGTTTGCATGTCTTGGCGTGATGTGTTTTGGTGCGCAAACAGCCCACTCGGCGAGACAAGAGGCAACGTGACACAAGAACATGTCAATCAATTCTTTCACTTTCTCACCATTTCTAGCAGCTCAAAATCGCCGTAGATCATAAGAGGTGGATTCTGTCCCGATCTCATCAGCTCTGTACACAACCTCATCATCATGGCCACCAACGGCGGCGACAGCGGCCCTGGCCCGATTAGCGAACTGCTAGGGATGCTGGCCTACGCATTCGCTCAAGTGCAACCAATGCTTCCTCTCTACACTCATCTTGTTGTGTCGGCACTATTCCCCATCGTCACAGGTGCTTACTCCTCACTCTCACGTCCTTCATCAGCAGCAAAGCCCATCAAGGATTCGAAGACCCAGCCCAAAGCCGATGAGCAAGACGACCAAGACGATGATGAAGATAGCATCCAGAAAATGGAGGGACTGAGTCCCAGCGATGCGGTCATCTTCCCGCTTCTTGCAGGATGTACTCTGGGAGGCCTCTATCTACTCATCAAGTACATGGGCGCTTCGCTACTGAACAAGGTTCTACGTTGGTACTTCTCGGCAATGGCCATATTCAGTGTCGCGAAACTCATCAACGACGGTCTTGGTATGGCCGAGTCTTTCTGCTTTCCCCACTATTACACCGAAGGAGGAGTCTTGTGGAAAGTCAGCCAACCTGAAAGAAAGGCCATCCACTCAGCCATCTGCACGAGACCCTCTCCTCTACCAGGAGTCCTCGGTCGCATCATTCTCCCTCAACGCGTTCTTCAAGGTTTCTGGACATTGCGCGGTCTTCTTAGACGCAAGTACCGTCTGCAGTTTCACCTGTCCAGCTTGGTCTCGTTCAAGGTCACACTTACTCTTCGTACAATCCTTTCGACTGTCCTCGCACTCGCAACCATCTTCTACTCGAACTTCATATCCGATGCATGGTGGCTCACCAATCTACAAGGATTTGCCTTCTCGTACAGCGCGCTTCAGCTCATGTCCCCTACCACCTTTGGAACCGGTTCCCTCATTCTGAGTGCTTTGTTCTTCTACGACATCTACTTTGTTTTCTACACCCCTCTGATGGTCACTGTAGCCACCAAACTTGATGTGCCCATCAAGCTGCTCTTTCCCCGGCCTCTCGAAGACGGCCAGGTTGCTGCTGACAGGAAGCTGGCCATGCTTGGTTTGGGAGACATTGTAATTCCCGGCATGATGATCGGACTGGCTCTGAGATTTGATCTCTACATGTTTTATCTAAAGAGACAAACCAAGCGCTTGAACAACGCTGCTCTCGATTCCGACCACAAGGACAAGAGCGCAAACAAGGCCGAGGACGATGTTCACAAGGAACCCTACCGCCCTGTTACCGGACATTGGGGCAACAAATTCTGGACCACTTCCTGGATCGGCCGCTCCTTGCTACCCAGGTACGACCCCACCAAGAAAGCAACCCGCAATCCCATTCCTACATTTTCGAAACCTTACTTTTATGCTTCGATTGTGGGCTACATCCTTGGAATGTGCGTCACGCTGGGAATCATGCACGTCTTCCAGCACGCCCAACCTGCACTCCTATATCTGGTCCCTGGTGTTCTGGGCAGCTTGTGGTCAACTGCACTGGTCAGAGGTGAACTCAAGCAAATGTGGCACTTTACAGAAGCAAGCGACGAAGAAGAGGAAGAGGGAGAGGATAAGAAGAAAGAGGAAACCAAGAAAGATGCAGAGGAAAAAGATGGAGTCAAGAAGGAGGCCGCTTCTTGGTGGGGCAAGAGTTTCTTCTCGGCTGAGAAGACAGAGCGTAATGCAAAGAAACTCGAGAAGAAGATCGCGAAGAGTGTTGGCGGCGATGAAGCGGATGACAGCGAAGGCAAGAGCAGCGGCAGGAAGGTCAAGAAGGAGAAGGACAACAAAGGCTTCTTCCATTTCTCCTTTACCCCCGCCGTTCCCAAGGGCTCATCGCTACCAAAGGACAGAAAGAAACGCTCATCTCTTGATGCAGACAGCGCTACCCTGATCAGCGGTTCACAGACGGTCGAGGGAGATGGACAGGGTCCCAAGTGGAGAGGTGCAGGCCCTCAAGAGACTGAAGTGGAGAGGTCCGGCAAGAGAAGACGCATCTGATGATGCTCAGCAACTTGATATCGATTAGCAAAGTAGATACTACAGACAGTAGTCAGTCAAAATGAAAAATGGCATGACAGTTCATTACAAGACCTCTCGTTGTATCGAGAAGCTACAGTCCTAGTTAAGAAGGAGCGGAAAACCAGCTTACTTGAAGGAGTTAGTGTGTCTGATCGCTCCTTCCTTCTTGCAATCACTGCTCACTGCATTTGCAATTCACGATATCTGGCTGAGGTACACCGTTGTTATTTCTTGACAGACTTGGGACGTGCGAGTGAAGGGTAAAGATTCTTATTTATAGCATGATCTCATAGGTATCGTATCTTATCGTAGCACATGCATGCAGTTTCCAAGCATCGAACCAGCTACTTGTTGTTGGCCATCAGACTCAGGAAGACACCCCAACCGATGCCGATGACGCCACCGAAGACTGTACGGTGTTCAAAGGGAACAAGGGTGAAGCTGATGATTGACACAAGAGGCCAGAGCTTCTGACCAGCGAACAGAAGTGGGAAGAAATCCTGCGCAGTTGTCAGTGAGATGTGTCAATGCGTGCGTCAATATAGGGCGGCATATACCGTGCGCAGTGCAGAGAGAGCAGTGTCAAGCGACTGGCCCTTCAGGAAAGCAATGCCGACAATGAACAAGGCGTTGTTGATGACGGCACCGAAGGTCTGATCCAGAGCGAACTTGATAGCGGTGTTCTTGATGCTCAAAGCCTTGGGGTGCGAGGAAGCAGGGGGCTGAGCAAATGTGGTATCGATCTTCTTCTCAACAGCTTGACCATCGTGGGTGCTGAAGGTCTGGGCGCGAGTGGGAGGTTTGGCCAGAGGGGACTGGTTGATGCCAGCGCGAGCCTCGAGCTCCTTTGCCTTTGCCTTGACGGTATCGACGCCCTCGCTAGCGCGACGTCTAGCGTTCTTGACAGCGTCACTATCTGCCAGAGCTGTGGTGGCTGCCGAAGCCTTCTGCAGGACAGGGGCTGCCGTCTCTTCAATGCGCTGCAGAGTGGGAGCAGCGGCGTCGAGGGCGGCCTTGACTCGAGGCTGTTGAGCGATGCTTGCGACGGTACCGGCATCATCGGGCGAGGTGTAGCCGGGGAAGGTAGATTCCATCCATGACTGCCAGAGGTAATTGGGTGGGCACGAGATGAGTGTGAATGCTACGAAGGTGACCAACGGGCCTGAGTCGAGGCTGTAGCCATGCTGCACAAACGAGTCAGTCCGGTGCGACACCAATTGCGAGAGCAGTGGAAGGTCTTGTGTACTTACGCCTGCGCGGTGACAAGAGATGAGCTGAGCGAGGATGTTCGAGATGGCGCTCAGAACTGCGGCTTGGATGGTTGCTTTCACGATTGGTTCCATCTCGACACGCTGCGGATGACGAAATGCTGGAGTATCTTTGTTACTTAGGCGAGGTACCGCGAGAATGTAGACCGAGGTGATGAATAGTGGGATGCGATGAAGCAAAATAAAGAATTGAACACTTCGAGCTCTCTTTTGACAGAGGTGAGAGTGTTCCAGTGCTTTACGATGAAAAAGGAAGGTGCCCCTTCGTCATTCACTTGCTTTCGCGTGGGTGAAGCTGTCCAAACTGACAACCACCCCCTATCTAAAAACTCTCACAACAATTTCTGCCACAAGGATTTCTCGCTCACTTCACTGTAACCTCAAATCGAGTCCTCACTACAGACAGACATACACGTTGTCAACACTTGTGTAATATATTCAACTGCTGGTACATTGCTGAAGACGAGCTTAACTTTGGCCAAGGATAGTAGTTGAGAGTGTATCAGACTATCAGTACAAGACGGATGGCACTTCAGTGTAAGCCGAAAGCGATGTGATCGTCCACTAAGAGAGCAATTCAGATTATCGGTACAAGACGGAGAGTATCTCAGTGCAAAACGACGGCGATATGGTCGTCCACTAAGAAGAGTTAGCTTATCGATATTCCATCGATATCATGAAGCGGTACTTACTGTACTTGTTGATATCCCCCAGGAAGCAGGCTGCGATGATGGATACGGCTCCGAAAGCGATCGACGCGTAATAGACATACTTGTATGCCTCTGCGTAAGCCAATCTTCCCGCAAGCACAACCATCTCGTATGCTCCAGGCACACCCTTGATACCCGGTAGTGTCTCCAGTTCTGTCAGCAAGCTCGCTCCTGTAAGCTCGATCGCCGCTTTGATCACGACAGGGCTTGTGATGTTGAGTTTGTATATCATCGTTCCGCCGATGTAGTGTGTGGCCGCTGGCACGAACTTGTTTATAAATATGTTAAAGTAGACAGTGTAACCAATAGAGCCACCGATCACGCGAATTGCCAGAGTGAGTGCTGCTACGGTCGCGATTAAATCGTCGGGCGTGATGATCGCTATAAAAACTGTTAGCGATTGCTCTATCAGACCGTGTCACCACACGGAGCGGTGAAGATTTATGCCAGTCCCCATTATCACTCTTGTGCCCACAATAGCGTCTTCACTTACTTGTGATAATCGAAGCGGGGACGACGATGCCGCCGATACCCAGGCCAGCGACCACAAGGATTCCCCAGAGTTGGCTCATGTTGTCCACACGAGCGATCGAAAGTGCTCCACAGCCGGCTGTCATAAGAACTGAAGAGACGATCATCAAAGCCTTGATGTGTCCACGGAACACCGACAGAAGCCAGAGGACGATACAAGCGCCGGCGAGGATGGAGAAACCGATGGGAAGTCCACGAATGCCTACGCCACTATCAGAAAGTCAGCATCGACTGTACTCGTTTAATAAAGTCATCCTTAGAGTCTTACACCGGATCGTGACCGTATACATTACTAATGGGCAGTCAGCATCGGTTCTACACACTTCAGAATCATGTCCTTACAAGGATTCCGTAGGGAAGAACATAAGTATACTAAAGAAGTTGGCACCCTAAAGCAAGGTATGGTTAGCATAATGTATAAAAACGGTTGGTAAGACCATCTTACACTAATGAAAGTGATAAGTAAGGTTAGAGCCAAGATTCGAGGCTCTTGACGGAGCCTCTTAGGAAACATCGGGTACTTGGCTCCGTAGGCTTCCCAAAAGCCAAAGGCTATGAGAAGTACAGCTCCTAGAATCAGGGGTACAAGCACGTGAGCACTGCTCCATGGGTATTGGTAACCACCCCATTCTACAAAACATTAGTTATGTCCGAGGCTTCCAAGACCTGAGAACTTACGCATGCCTGCCATGAAAAGAATCATGCCGCTGACGCTGAGAAAGCCGCCAACAAAGTCGACTTGCTTGAGGACTTCTGCCTTTGAGAGTCCCTGAGAGTTGACTCTGGGAGGGGGGAAGTAGAACACGGCGGTCAGAACGACTATCGAGTAATTAGTGGTAATCTCTGCGAGCGAACATAGTGTATATCTTACGACCGATGAATGCCCAGATGGCGCAGAGTGCGCCAACCCATCGCCACGAAGAATTGGCAGCTATCAGTTGTCCCCAAAGTACACTGGGACAGAAGGGTAGGATAGTGAAGATGAGTATCGCTACATACTTGCCCCTCTTTGCGGTAGGAGCAAGCTCGCTTGTGGCTGCTAGGGCGGTGAGCTCATTGATGCCGGCGCCTATACCTGCGAAGACCATGCCGCCAATGAAGACATTCATGGTATGAGCAGTAGAGCAGATAATCATCCCCAACAACACAAATGCAGCGCCAGAGATGGCGACGTATCTTCGACCAAAGATATCGCTGAGCGAGCCAACGAATGGACAGACTGCCGCCAAAGACAAGAGGTTTGCCAGAACGAGCCAGATCCAGCGATCGGCGCCGCCAATGTCTGCGTAGATATAAGGAGGGATCTGGAAATCAGTACAGCACGTTCCACCAGAGGACTAGGCGACTTACTCCTCCAAACAGGTAGACGGGAATCTGAGAGCCAGTCCAGAGGAATGCCATAGCAATAAGACTCATCATACGTTTAAGTGACATGGGAGGCTCAGTGTAATGATCTAGACTGATTAGCCATCATGAAGTCTATCAGACTAGAGGATGTTTACCTTGGTCATCGTTGTCGATACGGAGGCCATCTTTTTCGAGGTAACCAGCATGACCGCGCTCAGAGTCTCTTGTCTGGACTCGCTCAATGTGCTGGGTGGCTTCTTTGTCTCCGGGAAGGGACTCAGACTCATTCGAGCGCCTGCTAGCCCCGGTACGGCCAGCCATGATAGTATGGTAGGGGGTGTATGGAAACAGGTGACTCAGGAATTAGTGTTGCAACTCAAGGGATGGAGCGTGGATAGCTATGGAGAAGCACCTACCTTTTATGTTCAAAGCAAACACCTGAGTATGGCTTTGGAGCTACTGCAAGGATTCGACACGCGACCAGAATTGTGCCTGTGTGACAAGGGAAGATAGACCGATATGTGGGGATGCAGTTCATGATTGGTAGATCAGTAGCAATATTGTCAATTGACGCCGTTGAGGGCAATGTTGGAGGTCGGAGCCGAGGCTTGACTGGGTTAAGAAAGATGTGTCGCCCGTAGTAGAAGCTTATTTAGTTCAAGACATGGTAGATTCAGCGCCACCTAATATTCTGCGGAGCAGCAGGTACACGCCTGCTTAAAGCATCCAGGATATCTTCGGTCGTGCATGTCAATGCTGCAGATTTTTCTGATATGTCTATCTTGACTTGTCCCTTCGACGACCTTGCGAACCATACATACGAGTCAGCCATCCGCTTATAGCTTGAGGCGAGAGCCCTACGAGAAGATTGTTGATGCGATACTTGAGGAGAAGTAGCTGTTTAGAAAGCCGAGGACAGCAAGCGGCATATTGCACAGACCGTCTTCCCCGCGTGTGAGACCGAGTTTGCGGAGTAGAGTTTGTGGGGAACTGGGGCAGGCTCGTGCCTCGGTCCTTGACTCAGGAGATAATTTGGGTCAAGACAGTCTTGCCTTCTAGAAGGTTGCTTGCTATGGCATCCTGTAAGAAATCTTCCATTGTAAGCAAGTGAACATGCTCGCATACGTAGGTCTGTTCAGAAATCCAAGACCTCTAGCCAATATCTTTGGCTGTTTGGGCCTTAGGGTACGTAGACTGTGCTGAACGGATTCATTCACCGTGATTGGTATATACTAAAAGCAAGCTCGAGGACCTGAACAGTTTTAGCTAGAGTGTGAACATCTCCGGCGTTTCTAAATCGGAGCAAAAGCCAAAACTGTGTCTTTCCATACATGTCTATGCACGGCTCTGCACAATGCGGGAGACTGGAAAGTCAAAACGATGCCGCTAGAAAGTCCTGGGTGTCTGAACATTCGTATGGATCCTCTCAATCAAGCTGTTAGACACCTCATTGGGTCCACATACCAATCAGGTGCGTGTCAGCTACTAGGTATGTGGTTAGGCGGGTGCTGGCGATGACCTAAAAGTCTTGGCAATCGACGTTGGATCCTGACAGCAACTTCCTCCACAATCACCTAAACAACTACATCAATCTCGTTGAATTCATCAAACCTCTTTGCATATCACAATGAGCAACGACAAGCAGCTCTCAGCACTCGTTCTGATCGCAGATGGTTCCGAGGAGATTGAGACGGTAACCCCCTTGGAGTAAGTGGCTGCATTTTGATATCAACAGGTAAAATGCCTCGGCTTACTTGAATGAAGTGTCTTGGTACGAGCCGGTTTTACATCAGTAAAATCTGTGGGTGTCAACCTTAAGAATCCTCTTTACGCCGAGTAAGTCAATCTGGTGCAGCCGCGTTGTCGATCTATCATCAAATTTGGTTCGTGAATATCTGGATGGCAAAGAGCTTTCATGAGGAAGGAATTGGTAAACGCATTCCGACCAATGGACGAGTCTTCCAAGATCTGAGAGGCGTACCATTCCATGGTATGGGGCTCCACGTCGACAGGATCTCCGCACTTGACCAGGAGCATCGACAATCTAGCAGCTAGCCATCACACTGCAACCGTTGAGGTTCCCGAGACACAGCAATCTTTGGGTCTTCCACCTGCTCACCACGAGAAACTGTCATACCGTATTTGAGTCTGAGAAAGACCTGAATGTTGATTGATCTAGCACAAGATCGGCTAGCTTGATCTCAGATCTCTAACATGACTTGCAGGTGCTCCCGCGGAATCAAGATTATTCCTGACATCCCCTCACCACACGAAATCCCTGATCGTCTCGTCGATGCAGCGGACATTCTGATCCTGCCAGGAGGTGGACCCGGAGCGAAGACCTTTTGTCAGAGCGAGGAAGTTCTACGCCTGATTCGCGAGTTCCGAAACGAAGGGAAATGGGTGGCAGCAATCTGTGCCGGAACCACAGCCCTGGTCGAGAGTGTCAAGTCGCCACGTGCTGAGGGCGAGGCTGCTAAGAAATGCAAGGTCACATCGCACCCGTCAGTCAAGCAGGAAATCGTCGACGCTGGCTGGAGCTACGCGGATGACAGCGAAAGGGTTGTAATTGACGGCAAGATCATCACAAGCAGAGGACCGGGTACGGCATTGCTCCTCGCGCTGACGATTGTTGAAAAGTTGGCCGGCAAGGCGAAGAGAGATGAAGTCCAAGGACCGATGATCTGCGCCGAGACTCTGTGAGCAAGGCAACGGAGAACAATGTGGAGTTAGCCCATTCAACCAGTATGAACGTGGAGAAGAATTCAGGAATGCTGGTCCTGGTACAGAGGTTATGATTCTACGCTCACGTCAAAGCAGTCACCGTGATGGTGATTATAAAGAAATGGTCCATAGAGTGAACAGAAACATGGAGTCATTTAATTTTCGAAATGCATTTCAGAGGCCTATCGTGAACGCATTGTGGGTGCGCCTCCAGACGTGTGCGGGGGCGGCTTTTTGATAATTTCCCTAAGGCATGAGAAGTGCGAAAAAAGTCGGTATAAGTAACGAAGATGCATTTTCCCATGCCGTGCCTCAGCCTGCGCCTAAACGACAATCAAACCACATCAAACCGCAAGAATTCCAGCTGCTTAACGGGACTTGGCGGCGACCTTGACGGGTGCACCCTTGGCGCCCTGCTTGCTGGCAATCTTGCCGGCCTGGCCCTTTGCGGCAGAGGCGGCGTTCTTTGCCTTGTTGGCCTTCTTCTCGGACTCGGACTCGGTCTTCTTGGCCTTGCCCTCCTTGATGGCGGCGGCGCGGGCGGCGGCACGAGCCTCGGGGCGCTGCGAACGGCGCTCCTTGATCACATCGAGCGAAGCACCAACGATGGCACGCTGGTTCTTGACGGTGCGGCGAGTGCGCTTCTTGGCGACCTCCTGTATAACGAAAGTCCATCAGTCACTGTTCTTGGTTTCGTTCTGTGTGTGTGTTTGCGCAATCCAAGCAGCGGCGGCGGATATGTGTCGGGTTCATGTCGATCGGCGGTGTGCGCGCGAGCTTGCTGGTTGGCGGATAGGGCGACGGGCGGATGGGCGACTGACCTCTGAGATACCCTTCTTGTGCTGTCTGCGGTAAAGGACGGTCCAGGAGATCTTGCGGGGGTTCTTGCGCTGGAGGAAGA
>SWBL01000486.1:0-28095 GCA_024195585.1 Aureobasidium sp. EXF-3400
TTGCGCACGTGTACCCTGGCACTAGTAATTGAGATAGATAGCTTCTCGAGTGCACATTGGAACATGATGCACAACGCGACATGGTGTTGACGCGACCTACGTCTCTGACACCAATTAGGTCCCTTTCTCCGCGCTGAAGTCAGCGACATCATTGAGATCCTGTTTGTGAATAACCTTACCCGGAACTACGCAACAATGCACTCCATGGGCCTCGAATATCAAGAATCCAGCGAAGGCGCCGACTACCCAGATGGTGAGCCCGGAGTCAATTTTCACATCCCAGAATAAGACGGCGTGCCACCTGTTGAACCGGGACTCGCACCAGGTGGCTGTGTTGCCTACAAATGGATGGTACCTGGACTCGCAGGCCCCAACGACAACGAGCCAGCTGGAATCCACAGCTATCACTCGTACGTTTCGCTGTACGAAGATGCGAACGCTGGACTCATCGGTCCTACCATCATCTATCGTCGAGGGGGAAATGGACAAGGTCATGTCCGAGTACCGCGAAATACCCTCCTTGTTCATGATCTATACTGACTCCATCTCCTTCTTATCTAGAGTTGATGTAGAGAAACTGACTAGCCAGACACAAATCAACTCGGACAACACGCAGCTTCATAATGCTAACAGTTCTGTCTGGTATCCTTAAGAGGTCAACATCGCTGGAGCTGAGCACTTGTCCTCAGCTCCGCCCTTCCGTAAGTCTCGTACTTTCCAAAAATCATTGAGGTTCATTTAACTAAGTAACCTCTCAAACAGACGAAGTCAACGTCTATGTCTTCTCGAACAACCCTACCTTCGAGATGTGTGCGAACGACAAGGTACTCTGGTATGTCATGTCCTCCGGCAGCACATCCGATGTATTCCATATGCACGGCACTGGCTACGAGTACAATGGCGTAAAGCAATACGCTACTTTCATCAACGATGGCGTTTGTAAGACCTTTGTCATTGATGCCACGGGTCACTTGAGCTGAGGCATGGTTGCCAATTACAATGTTTACGCTGACAACTGTCCGCTTGAATCTCTGTCATCGTCCTCATCCTATACTTGAAGGTCTTAGAACCTCTTGCAACGTGCTAAACATTGTTATGCTGCTATATGAAGGGGAGGCTCAGGGTCTTAGGGATTATTGCGATTCGTTGATCTAAATCGTCCTGTAACATAGAGGGGAGGTTATCTTATTTCGAAGAGGGATACAGAATACAATTCGCAAGCCCAAGCAGTCAATCAACGTAATCATGGTTTACGTGTTTCGGTCCCTTCATTCGTACATGTTTCCTTGCTATGATTCTAGGTCCCTATTGATATCCAGGAAACGTCCCTTGGCTCGACTTTTCTCGCTAGGATCACGCTTAATTTTCTTCTGACGGCAAATTCTGCTCTTCATTAGTTGCAGCTTGAAGCACGTTCGTTCTATGCAACTTACAGACATGCCTGCGCAAGTCTCTTTCGAGCCTTACCTGCTTTAGTGGTTCCCCATAGCGGATTGACCGGCTGTCCATCGATCATGCTTGGACAGGTACTACCATCGTTGAGTGCATAGAACATCCCCTCTTGAGATATGTGGCGCTGACCGATACACTGCAGGCTGTCATCACTCGCTGGAGGTGCGTTCCGAGTCTCGAGAATCGCATATGGGCGTCTAGATGTATCACATCCGGATGCGTCTTCATGGTAGGAAGCAGCCACCCGTGATCGAGACGGCGCTACAATATCAATACCTTGTGCGGGTAGAGATACCTGGTCTGGCAGGCGTGGGCATTGATAGTCCCATAACCTGTGTGTCGTGGGTAGAGGAAGAGGAGCAAGCAAGGAGTGTCTAGATGGGAATGTTTCAATGTGCAGTGTCTTGCTAGCTGACGGTAAAAGCACTTTGGCCGAAGGTGCAAAGCTTTCCGACCACTTAGGTTGTGCACTGTTGACAGGTGGCCAACTGAGAGGATGCGGCGGCTGGCTATCTCTCAAACGCGGACTCAAGAGTTCCTGGATGCCAGGCAGTTGTTGTTGTGGCTGGTTTAAATTGTAATTGGTGGAACTATCATCCGATAATGCCGAATTCTCATGCGCCGTGGGTTTCTTATCATTTGACGGATAAGGACCAGTCTGTTAGACAGAAGGAATGTAAAGTTGATCTTTAGCTGATGAGGTGAAGCGTCCGATCCTCTGGAATACGAGGGTATCACGTCTCTGTTGTGATTCAGTCTCAACATGGAGTTGTGCCACTAGCGACTCCTTAATCTCGGCTCCAACAGTTGAGTGTTCGCGAGGCCAGCAAAGGCCGAATCCTACACAAACGTGGACGGATCGTACAGGTATACGAAGATGACCGTACGCTCAATGACATCGCCAATCAGTTCCAACGCGCTCCCTCCGCCATCTCTAGTACATTTCACGGCGCCTCAACACACAACCAGGGCTCTGAACTGGCTCGAACTGGACGCCCTCGTTCATATACACCTCGCGATCAATGCCGCGTCCTATTGACCGTGGAACGACACGAGCTGTAGCCGTGGAAGTCACTTGACAAAGTAATTAATTTTCCATTGAGAAGACGACACTGCCCCGCTCTATCCACTTAACAGTGAGGCGCAATCTTGCGCGACTTTGGTTGGCTGTCGAGGCTGTCGATGTGCGCCAAGACCTCCCTCCAACCCTTAGCAACGGACCCAGGGCCGCAATCAGGTAATCGAACCTCAGAACTCTCATGAGTCGCATAAGCATCTTGCACTGGCAGGCGCAACGGGAGCATGGAAGGCGCAACTCAAGTTTTCGAATTTGCAGAAATCACCAACGCTTACCTTCTGCGAATGCCTCAATCAATATCCAATCGACGGCGAAGATATCCATATGGGCGACAAGACTCGGATTTCTATCGGTTTGAGACAGTCGCTACCCGGATCGTCATCCCACGCCTTGATCGGTTATCCCGAGCATGTGCATGATGAATGGACGTACGTACGACGTCCGTTAACGCAGCCTAATGGAACGGGCACCGGCCAGGCTGTCTCAAACAACTAGTCACAACGCTGCTATCTTGACGAAAGCGAGAGGCCTTTGTTGAAACGTCATACTTGGCTTGCTGTACAGACACCCTATCTCCTGCAGCCTAGGACCCTTGTACGAGGATACTTCAGTTGTCGTTGGCGACGGTCTCGGAACATCTGTAAGCCATCCCGCACATGGCAGTGCCGCAACTGAGATCCTGATCCTCACCTGCGTAGCCAAGTGAATTGACGAGTCACCCACTCTGTCATCCGTCAGCTCTCAGAAACCCCTATGTGAAATTACATCTTGAGCCATGATATGCATATGTCTGGCTAACTTCACCCTGCGGGCGCAGGAAGGCCTGAGCTATGCTAATTCAAACATGCCATGCGGCTATGTCGTCAGAGGCTATTGCCATCGTCGTGGGTCTGGCAGCCTAGGGCACGTTAGTAGGCATTTCGCACTCGCGAGCGACCTTGCCGTCTAGTCATTGTTTCCCACCTTCGGCCACAGCCGAAAGTGTATTACTGTCAACTTCTTCGGGCAACGCTATACATCCTTGCCTGACACCTTGAACAATCACGGACCATCTGTCAAATGCCGGTTGGTATTGTCAGCTAGAAGTGTAAGCGCTCTACAGTCATGCTCTGACCGTGGCCCTGGGTCCGATTTCTGCGTCATCCCCACCGGCACTCGATCTTTAAGGGATTTAGCGCTAATATGCACTATCCTAACAGGTCTAGACTCCCTAGTCACGTTGTACCCACCTCCCTCTGAAATCTGCAGACGCATGCTCCTTAGACATCGCGCTCGTCTTCGGTCCTATAGAGCAGCCTTTTGGGTACCTGGCATAAAGGTACCCATTGAGTGAAAGGCAAAGTCGTTCTCGCTCGCGGTCTTCGGTGCCTCAACATGTTACAATCCCCAGAGTCCCAGAAGTCTGGGACGGTTGACAGATGTGGCTCTGGGACCAGTGGATCCGGCACCAGCCCAAGTGATTGCGTTCTCCAGGAATGGGGATGTGGACCGTGTCCTACAAGGTATTGGCCTATCTTCCTTAGCATCTTTAGCTTCGCCGCTCAAAAGCATAGATCAAACCTTGTGTTACGTCGTTTCATGTTAACTTGCTGCTATAGCGCCGTGTTTTCATAGCATATGCCTTGACACAGTGCAGGGGCTCTGACTATGTTAAAGATCAGAGACCCTTCATCAGAGTCATGCCCAGCTTGACAGTCTTTCGACTGATAATATGGACAACTGGTCGACGGAAAAATTCCCGAGCGCTACGCAGCCTCAGCAAACGTTGTCATCTACTGCATTGCAAACTGATGATTCCCTGACCGTCCTGGAGAAGAAGCTCAAGAAGCAAACTCAACCACGTCAACTCCTGAGTTGCACCAAGTGTCGAGAACGTAAAGCAAAAGTAAGCCTCACAGATCAAAAGTTCGTGCACGTGTCATACTTAACTCTAGTGTATAGTGTGACCGCACGAAGCCATGCTCTGCTTGTTGTGCTCGAGGACTGCCAAAGGAGTGCCATTTTGTCCTAGGTGAAAGTGCAGATTTCGGTCCGATATCACAATTTCTCGAATTGCGAAGACTACGAGCAGAAAATCAGCGACTCAAAGAGCGTCTTCTGGCTGACAGAACGTCGCTCTCTGAGGACAGCAAGACTGGATTATGCTCTTCAGGAATTCGGACAATGTCTACGGGACGAAGACCGAGCCGTCAGCGGAGGATCCTTGCGAACGAGCAGACTGACAGTATTTACTTTGGATCACCGGGACTGGCAAGCGTCGTAGCCGACGTGAGTATGGTTTGTGGCCTCCCATATTGTATGTTCTGATCGAAGATTTTCTAGTTTGCAAACTTAGCAGTTGAGCCAAAATCACTGTCGCATGTTATGCCTAAAGCGGCAGACTTGTATGTGATTCAAGAGGCCATGTACCCTTTTCCCACATTGTGGCCTGCCATGTCGCACACCGAAGGTCTATTGCAGTGTCTACCATCGCTCGAGCAGCTCTATGGCTACCTCGACACATTCAGCCAGAAGGCTCAGGGTTTCACTTTTCCCTATGTGCCGGAAGATTTGACTCGGAAGGAGGTCGAAAACTTTCTTGGAAACGCCAAGGAAAACGCAGAGGAAGTTCCAGATTTACTCGCGCTCATCTTCGCCGCATTAGCGTTAGGCGTCCAGCTGGGCACGTTCGAGAACCAGAAAGAAGCGCAGGCCGATGCCTCACAAGCTTACAGTCGTAAGGGCGAGATATTCTGTTAGTGGCAGGAACCTTAATGATAACCGTCTCCTTGCTGACTCAATTAGCCGTAGCAGCAATGCAGGCTCTGCGCCTAGCATCCTTCACTAGCAGGCCCACTTTGAGAGGTATCCAAGCTATGATCATGCTTGCTCCCTACTTGACGAACAGTGGAAGATTTCTGGATGCTTGGTCAATCTCCGGCTTGACAATCCGTCTGGCGCATTCTGTTGGTTTACATCGCAACCCTAACTCTCTGAACCCAGCTCCATCATTACGAGAGTGTACGATCCGCAAGAACCTCTGGTGGTGGCTGTTGCATATGGATCAGGAGTATTCGATGATTCTGGGTCGACCTTTGGGCATCTCTGGGATCGGAGACTGTCCTCCTCCCGATCCACTTACAACTGATCCAGTGGCTTTACGACTGAGCGAGTTCTTCGACCAACTCACCATTCTGGGTCGACAAATCCTGAGCAGTGACCAGCTTACGAGTTCCACAATCGACATGTACACAGATCGCTTGATTGCTTTGTGGGACACAATGCCAGATTCTTTACGATTCAACAAGTCCTGGATCAAGGAAGAAACAGAGATTCCTAAATGGCCGATGGAGACAAGGGCGACAAGTGAGATGATCTATCCACATCTTCAACTATGGTTGCTGATATCACGAGCCATAGTATCATACTGCAGTATACACAACTATATCATCCTTCTGAATCGTCAGCGCATCGAGAACAATCGAAAAATTCCTGATTGCCGGCCGCCGTCACCCAGACTGCGCCAGTTCAGCACTGCGCCCGAATTTTTGTTGGAACCAACCAAGCACCCGTCTTCACCAATATCTCTGATCCCGAGAGGTAGACCACTAGTGATAGAATCTTGTCTGGCACTTTTGGACGCATTCTGTTTTTTTCATAAGCGTGTATCATTCGCCCTCGTCGACTGGACGATTGGACAACAAGCCTTCAATGCTTCCATGATTTTGCTGTTGGATGCTATCGACTGCGAAAGCCTTGATCACATCCGAAGAGTAGAAGCGGCACACATGATATTTGTCGAGATGGACCAGGCCAAAATGCATCAGCTCACGGGACTAGCCATTTCTCAGATCGGCGAAGGCCTTGCACATGTACGGGCAGCGCATGAGTCGCACAAGTCGCCAGTGAATGCCGAGGCCATATCTCCGATGAGTGCACAAACTCCGCAACATGGTTATGATGGATACGCTACAGATCCATTTGAGTGGAGCATGGGTCAAAAGTTGCGTGCGCATGACTTTTGCAATGAGTCTGTAATGGGACCGACTGGAATATTCCTGCTCGAGGACCATGGTCTTCAGACCAGCACATCTCGACCTATAGCTGTCACGCCGATGGAGGTTGCGCCGACGCCCATGATTACAGTCATTCCTCCTCCAAATCAAACTGACACCAAAGCAACTTCGATGTCACATGCTACACGTATAGGACCGCGACGAGATCCAGCACACCCTCTGGTCTTCTTGCCTAGCAACAGCCACTCGCCACTGTCAGTGCTCTCTACCTATCAACATGCTGATCCTAGTCGATACCCTGTGGGAACACAGCCGCTGCCACCACCGCACAACGTTGCTGTTTGGCAATACATTAGTCAGTACCCTCAACAACAGGTATATACCCAGGGAGTCGCGAGAGGAAAACACCACGGGATCTTGAACCAGCAGAAGCAGCTGTATCAATGATGGATCAAGAGTACGATCACTAAGTACAACTTGATGGATATTGACTCTCTCAACATCAGCAAACATGATGTACTGAATCATGGCAATCGCCCTCAGAGCGATTGTGTCTCTTCACACAGCCCTTATACACCAAGAAACCTGATCATAGCCCATGGAGTTTAGTCTAGGTAGACATAGAAACTAACTTCTGTCAATGATCGCCGCTATCCGATACCTTGAGTTAACTCTTAACCCCTGTCGAATCTGACCAGTTCCGACTAGACTAGATCGCTTGGCAGAACTGGCAGATCCAGACTAGTACCAGATCGATCTGGTCGATCTGGTCGCTGGTATAGGGGTCGCGGTCAGAAGTGAAGGTGTAACAGTCTTAATATTCAATAGGCTCGATATCAACTAGGCACATAGCTACATTTTCAAAGATCCCTTCGAGGCTAGTGATGACGCCAGTTTTGAGCCAACTTTTGACACATTGAGCTTCTCCAATAGCTCGTGCAGATAGTCGTCCTTGATAA
Organism: Aureobasidium sp. EXF-3400; assembly: GCA_024195585.1. Lineage (NCBI taxonomy): Eukaryota > Fungi > Ascomycota > Dothideomycetes > Dothideales > Saccotheciaceae > Aureobasidium > Aureobasidium sp. EXF-3400. The sequence continues at coordinate 7,485 of SWBL01000486.1, forward strand.
GATATAGTTATCTCACCGGCGCTCGAGAAGATACGCTCTGGCTCATCTGACATTGCTGGGATGGTGAAGGTAAGCCTGCCTCTGACGTTGTGTTGACCAGAACTCAAGAGGTCTAAATTCGTTCGGTCGTCGCACTTCTTCGCACCACTTCTAATATCCATCAGTAGATGTGTCGTTCTCAAGGTCAGAGCAGTCGCTCAAAAGGTCTTCATCCATCCAGCGTGCGTTGTCCTCAAGTCTGGGAGACTCCGTGTCCTTAGTGGTGACCGTAACTTCAGCCTATTCAAGCCATAACTTCTTAACTTCAGCGCGAGCTCGGTCAATCCAACCTGTGCGACCTCGCCATGCCTTTTCAAGCCATTTCTACTTGAGCATACGGTATTCGAGCGTGTTTCTGAATGGCTCTTCAGGTAGAGGTTCGCGAGTGGGAGGAGGAAGAGGCATTGATTGAGACTGGCTTTGGGACTGTTTCGGTCTTCCTCGTTCAGCACGGGTAGAGGAGGAGATGGTGGTGGTGGTTGGTTAAGGTCTTATGAATCGAAGACAGTAGATGACTGAGAATTGACCATGGTATAATCCTGAGTTGACCGAACAACCGAGTACTCTTGCTTCGCAGCCCCGAGGCGTGGAAGTAACTTCTCCATAGTAGGGACTACCTGCCAAATTGCGCCATGACTAGCACCTCCACCCCTGCCTTCGAGATGCTGAGTTGCGTGGTAGAGAGGCTGAAGAAGCTCGTCATAGATGACAAGGATTGACCAGTCGTCTTAAGTGATAAAGTCGTCAAGGAAGGCCGGCTTCTTACGGCGCTTTTGAGGAGGTGATTTGATGCCATGATCGGTGATCTTGTTCCAGTAGTCTTGCCACTCTGCGTGCGTTTTATGATAGAAGTCCTCGACTGCTGGCCTCAGTTTGATAAAGACGACAGTAGCGTCCCACATTGAATTCCATTGAGTGTCATCAGGCACATGAAGCTCGCTAATTTGACTGATCAGAGGGTGATTTCGTTGTGATTGCTGGAAAGCCTCGTTACGCTGAGGCGAGGACCGGATCCAGGCAATCTCGAACTTGTCGAGACGTGGAACCTGCTACAAAGTCCACGAGCATACTCCAAGCTCCATTGAGCTCGATGTGAATGGTATTAACACGTTTATCTACTCGACTGCACCTCGCACACTCTTTGCTGAAGGTCAACTACTAGGTCATGCAGACATCAGTGAGTCAATGGATCACTACTTTTGCATCACAAACTAAACTTGGTGCAGAAAACTTTAGTACGTTCATTCACCCGCCTGTCTACCTATTACAGCACGCAGAGCCTCAGATCAGGTACTTTTTGGGGAAGTGGCCGTTCTATGCCGACTTGTTAAGGTACAGATGCATCGACCTTGATGGAGATAAGATTTTCTGGCAATCACAAGGAGTTGCACGCATCTTGGTCTGTGGTTCTGCAGGCGTTGGCAAAACACCACTGATATCCAGGGTGCTGAAGGTCGATGGTAAGAGGAGCAAAAACGAACATGAGATTCGTGATATTGAGCTTAGTGTTCCAACCCAGGATGGAAGATATATGATTTAGGAGTCTCGTGGTTTCCAAGGGGCTACCTTGGATGAGACAAAGATCCTAAGGGATTTCCTCCAAAAAAAAAAAAAAAAAAAAAAAAAAGCGCCACAAATCCGTGGCTCATGGAGCGCTTGCATGTCGTTTGGTACGTGACGTGACTCGTGATCATTTTAGTAGACTAATCATTGATGGCATACAGGTAATGTGTATCCTCTACACGTTTGCGGACATCCAAAGCAGCAGACAACAGGTTTTTTCCCAGACCTTGGCTTCGTGAGCTGCTCCAGACAAAATCATGATTGGTCCTGTATTCACTACACATGCCCTTGGAAATTCCAGATTGATTCTCACCATTGCAGTTCTCGACGGAAGACTCGTCTGGTGGAAGATGTTTAACGCTCGTTTGGAGCAGGGTGGCAACTTCGGCAAGATCGAGATTGTGAGATTGAGCAAAGACGATATCGCGGCGTACGCGACTGCTGCCAAACCTCCTGTACAATCTGCAGCGCCGATTCTACTAGCATTGTCTGATGTGGATTGCTGAAAGATGAGGTACGAAGGATCCTATCGGTTTTGCCTTGTCCGTTGCACAAAGCTTTGGCCCTCATCCTTTTTCCCCTCGCTCTTCAACACATCATCACGTACCAATATTCGCGACGAGACAGAGAAGCAAACACAAATGGCCCATGAACAGCTAATCACGCACCTAAATCTTTTCTACCGCACACTTGCCGCCCTCCACCATATCAACGAAACTGACATAACCACCTCACCTTCCCTAAGCCTCACCGCAGCCATAGAAGCCGGTCTCTCCTCCTCCGCAACAGATCTACTCCAAAAACTCCCCCAGCTATCAGAAGACATCTCGACTTTAGCTATCCTACCAAACGGCACACAAACAGCCTTCTATGATGACGGAGATCTAGACTGGTCACGACGACCGACCTATCAAGAAGAGCCTGAAATCCCTGCTTCGGCTTTTGTCCTGACGAATCCGAATATTTATGGTACTTCGCTGATATACGACACTTGCTCGCAGAAATTGCTGGCTTGGGAAACATGGGGAGACCACGTTGAACTAGAGATAGGGAAGATGGAGATGCTATTCGCGCATGAAGACGCGAAACCAGCAGACGGAATACTCGGTCCGTGGATCAAGAGATTGGTCACGTTGCAATGGGTTCCTTTTAGGGATCAGATTATCGAAGAATCTGATGTGGATGAAGTAAACTGTTCATTGGAGGACGCGGATATAAAGGTGCAGTGTCAAATTAGATTTATACAGTGGAGTTTTCGAGAAGTCTATATCGCTGCTGGATGGAATGACAAGGCCAAGGATTTGAAGGCTGCAAGGACGAATTTTGATGAGGATGGGTTTGAGTCAAGAAAGGAAGATTGGACGGTAAAGACGCAGGAGTTGCTTGATCGCGCGTACCAAGAGTCGTGGTCTTGGGAGAAGATACGGATGGAGTTGGGTGGGGATCTGACGACAAATTATCGGGCGAAATTGATGGATGGGCCGTTGCCTGATGGACAGCAGCCAAGGCATATCGAGTTTTGATGGAGCAGTGGAAGTTTGTATGCTTGCCAATCATCTAGATCAACACCAAGTCCATCAGAGCATTGATTTCAGGAACCAGCCATGGCCAGGCCTTCGAGAACGATTAGTCCTTGAAAAGATCAGACGAGAGAAGTCGTGGTCTAGCGGGCGCCCAGGTCCTTGCACGCAGAAAGAGATTCAAGGAACTCTCGGCTTCCCACACCTATCAAGCATACGTGTTGACAAGTCTGGGCGCGACTTATCCTGTAGTTTCATCTCACACATCTCCGGTCACATGTACCTCAAACGCCGAAGAGGCTGAGCAGTGAGCACAACTCAACATGTCCCTCAGTAACCAAGGATAATCCCAATCCATCTGTGCAGCAGCAATAGCTGTCGAACTAGCCTGATCATCTCGTCCAGGGCGACCAGGATTGCGGCGACTTGCTCACGTTTGGCGATGTTGGGTCGGTGCCTGGGTGGTGTATTGATTAGGTGTTATGGCGCAAGAGTTTGCGCTCACGACGACGATGTCGTCGTAGGAGACTACTTCATTTGCCATCTGACGGAGGTATGATTGTAACAGTGCTTCCTCTTTAGCGAGGTAGTCCCGAGGATTATAGCCGGAAGAGCCTAGACATAATAACGCAGCTCTTCCAGGGTATGAAAGGCCTTGACATCGTGGCTACTTCGACCCCTGGCTGGTTGTCCAAGAGTCGGAAAGCGAAGATCGAGCAACTCGAGACGTGCGTCGACATCTTCATCATCATCTTCGAGCAGCCAACCACGAGACAGAACAAATCGGCCAGACTTGCGCAACATGTCATTGGTATAATGCTTGTCATCATGCGACTCCACCATGCATGTTGGATGCCCGACAACCCTGACTTTGTCCTAAACTTGTCCAACTCTTTCCGATCTTTGAAGAGGATGCGAGGCAAAGACAGTCAAGCTGGCGAAAAGATGAAGTGGCTCCTTTCTGCAGAGCTTCCAGAATGCCTTCTTCCAAGTCTGGAAAACTCTATCCCACACGTTCTCGGGTGTTGGACGAGTCGATTGGCGTGATGATTTTGAAGCCGTGTTGATCGCTCAGATCGAAGGCAATGTCGGCGTATCCATCCTGGTAGCCTGCGGGACGTCATGATATTGTTGAGGATATTTTGCGCAGGGATGTCATACCTCCAGGCTTCATGGGTTTGCGGACACCGTTGACGATGGGAGAGTCGATTGCTTGGTGGAGTAGAGCGACGCGAGCCGTATGGAAACTGCTGTTTGGTAGTTGTGACATGAATCTGCTTCTTGATATCCGCCTTACAAGCAAAGCCATGTGACATGCATGGAATGTTCATACTACCTATTGGCATCGATGGGAGTCATCATTGCTGTGAAAGCAGAGGATTTCCAGCGCGGAGTCCTGGTGCCGTCAGGAGCTACGCGACCTTTGTTTGCCGTCGGTCTTCACCTGCCTAGTATCATTCAAGCATGTCGCATCTAGCGCTATGAGTGCAACTCCCAGTCTTGAATGCGACCGCGCTGCGCACGGGTATGGATGTCAGTTGAACTGTTGTCAGTTGGGCGACGAAAATGTCCGAAAGGGACGGCCTGTTCCGTGACGACACCACGATGGTCCGTGTCACGTCCACAACTTCACCTCTCAACAACAATCAAAGCATGAAGAAAAGACCAAAGAAAATTGTATGTCGACTATTGACAAAAGAAATGTATTGATATGCTGAGTTACCCCAAAGCTGCGCAGCTCTGAGGCCTCGATGAATTCAGCTGTATATACATCAAAAGACGTCGATCTGCCACTCGAACTGGACCAGTTCAATGCTCTGCTCTGCGAGCTTACATGTAGCAGCAGATGCGTCGTATCTGACTTGACGTGCTGCCTCCTGTGCCTCTTGTGTTACAAGGGCCTCCATTGCTTGTATGACATTTTGTACAGTAGTAAATTTGGGTTTTGGATCAACTGGGACCCTCTTCCGCCTCTTGATAGCTAGTCCTTCAACATGGGACTCGAGTTGAGCGTTGCGGTGCTGTAAAGCGACCTATTTTGCGTTAAGATGGTCAATTGCATGGCCAGCCTTGTGTAGAGCTTGATACAGTGCCTCTGTTTCTCGCCCTGTTTTTTGCGAACCGATTGAGTAGTTCGGTGTATATGTTGAGAGTTGAGTTGGAAGTGGTTGTGCTGATGGAGCACGAATTCGCGAAACGCGCAGCTTTGGAGGGTGCGCAGCTTTGGGGTTAACTCAGCTTAGATGCTCTGAGTAGCCATCACACTTGCCCTTTTGCAGACCCCCTCGATTCGCGTTGCTGCTGGCGGGGTCCGGTTATAACTAGAACAATGCTGTTTTTGCTCGATCAAGACGACGCCACATGGTTGGCGCTGTGACTACAGAGCTCAGCTGGTGGGTCCGAGGATTCTGTGGTCCGCAAGAACTCATCAACACTTGCCTCTCTCATCGAACCTTTCTCACGATAGCTAGTCTGCCTGCCATGAGAAGGCCGTTGCAGGTGGCGTGCAATATGTGCCCTCCAGGTCTATCTACGCTAGTGGCATCTCCGACTTCCCGGGCGCAACGCTACTCACTTACTTACCAATCAGGAACTTTCGTAGCTGCACGGCACACGCCCGGCTACGCGGCAATTCGGGAAGTCTGTGGGAGGTGAATCGAGAGAACCACAATAAGGCCTATGAGTACACTCCACAGCGCAGCCCGGTATAAGTTGATGATCCTGTCTTTCAGGGCCCAAGATTTCGAGGCTCGATCTCACTCGATCACTCTCTCCTATCAACGACCCACAAGCAAAACACTCGTAACCACGAATCAGCACTATCTCGTCGCTATCTGTTTCGTGCTTGGAGGCATCAAACCATGGGTACCTTACCGCTAGCCAAATCCAGACGGCAGCTCTGTAAAGCTGCGTGCACAAGTTGCCAGAATCGCAAAATCAAGGTACGTTTACTTCAAGAAACCCCCCCTTTTTCTCTGACTGAAGATAAACATCGTCTCTGTTCAGTGCAATGGTGGGCGCCCTACATGCGCGCCATGCCAAAAAAAAAAGAGGGGACGAATGCACGTACGATTCTGGGGCAGGAATGACAAGATCCGCAGTTCACACCCATCGGAGCAGAGAGCTGTTAGCACAAAACGCCGGCTACGAAACAATCTTCACCACGATCTTATCCGCGCCGGAATCTGAAGCTATCGATCACCTTCATCGTCTCAGAAACCACGCCGCTGTGAATGAATATGCTGAAATGCTTCGAAAAGACATATCAACTACGACGAGACGCTGTTGGACAGATGTCCCGAGATACATGCGTGACGATACGCCTCCTCGGATTTCCCATACAGCAGCATCGGTTCAAGCCCCAGGATTACCGATTGGCGGAATGCTTGCACATATAGATCCTTTGCTAGAAGCAGACTACAGATTTACGACTCAGCCGCCACCGACATTGACCGATCCAATACCGAACCCGCAATCGTCACTCGAATCTCCAAATATATATCATCCGCCCCTTTCTATGTGAGTGGCATCCTCTCAGATCTGACTTCCTATTCCTCCCCTCCCCTCACCGCTTTGTCTCTGTTCGTTCCTTTCTTGACATCGGACCTTGACATGTGTGAACATGCGAGAAACTCCACTACAGTTGCCAGAGGATATACTCGAGTTGCAAGCAAAGCACCAGACACTGTTACTTAGAGGAGATGCAAATATAAGCCTTAGTGCTTACAAAACACCTAGGGCTGAAATCTGGCCGTTCTTGGAGCCTACACTCAACAATAATGCTTTCTAGCCAGATATTATGGCTGAGGACGACGCACAGGACCTGAAGACTGCTTCTGTGCATTGTAATAAGCAGTTGGCCTGTTTTGTCCTGGTCCCGTGTCACGGCACGACTGTGGGCATATCCCTATGCCGATAGGGCGCCAACAATCTGGTAGGCATAAGGTTACAGGCCACGCCGAGTGCAAGAATGTACGTGTTATGGTCTGGGTAGCCGTTTCAACAGCTGGATTGAGCGATCCACTAGTTACGGGGTGTGACAAATCAGCTCCAAAGCAGGGGTATACTTCAAGAGGCTATAACAAGTCCTTTGAGCATGGTTCATTGCCTATACTCCAAGCAAACAATATCTTTCACCAAGACAGTGCTCGAATCACGCCTTAGAACTTGCTAAGGCACGCTTTGCGAAGCATGGCATGCATGTCCTTAGATACACAGCTAACATGATGATCTTCCTTTTCAATACCCTCTTCGCCAAACGCTGGCTCGTCATTACCTGGCTGTGCTCTATATAAGTGACATCTTCCAGTCAATCTGACGTGTCTGTTACGATCATGAACACACTCATATCGCATACCAAAAGACGAGGAAGAGGAACACGACTTGAAAGAAGTAGGAAAGAGCCCCCATGCGAAGAAGTCGGTTGCATTGCTTCTTGCTCGGCGAGGGTGAGTCCAATGTCTCTGTAGCAGATGGGGTATGACATTGTGAAGGTGAGCATGCTGACTGTCCAAGAGTGGTCGCGGGTGAAGAAGACGCCTGCGTTGAAGCCATTCCAGTCTTTGTTACCAACATCATGGATTTGTGGGAGGTCGGGCGGTGGTAGGAAGATGGATAATGGGATGTTCGGGTTGAGAATCAGTCCGTCTGCATCAGCCCACCTGTTATTGTGCAAATTAGCTTCCTGATCCGATATGCATATAGAGAGGCGGTTGCAACATACATGATCAACTCCGTGCATGTATCTACCGGCTTTCGCATCTCCGTTCCGACCAGATTGGATAATCGTATGAAATTATGTCCACATGCCGCTACTGTCACCTTTTCCCAAGATGGCAGTTCAATATCCCCAGCGCTGCGCTTGACACATGTGTGTTGAATTGCTCGGTTGTAGGTCGGAGACGTCACGCCGAACAGCACCGACGCGGTGATGATGCGGTTGTATAATAACGGTAATGTGGATAGCGTGTTATCGGGTACCAGAGCTGTTGATTCGGGTCGACCAGAATAGAAGCGGGAGGAAGTTGCGAAGATTTCACCAAGGCCAGACGGGGGATGAGTACGTGACGCGAGTTGAGAGGTTGTGCGGCTGTATTTTTTCTTGCTTGTGAGCCGCCAGGAATGTTGAGAAGAAGTGCACAAGAGGAATGTCAGAATTCAGGCAGCGGAGAGCAGTACAAATGTCAAAAGGGACAAACTAACACTTGGTATACACTGCTTGGGCATAGAACATGATACCTGCAAGCCTCCCATGATGTTGCAGATGCTTTGCCTCGAACAAAGGCAAGTCATCTTATTCCGACAAGTTCGACAGCTAGTCAGAAGATTACTCTTGAGAATCGTGACTGTCTTTCTTCTCTGACAGTTGCTCGTCGTGTAAGGTCATGGTCTTGTTACTTTGTTACTAGGCTGGAAGTGCAATTCTTGTGTGTTAGAGGATAAAGAGACGACAGGAAATTAGGACACAGCGACGACCTACCATTCGTCTTGATAAAAGGCACGAAAAGCGTGCCCCTCAGGACGCATGTTCAGCTAGCCTGTTAAACCAAGAGGTTTAGCTGTTAAAGTTGACAACGCCGCATCCCTCATCCAGGATGGCGCGGAGAGGGAAGAAACATGAGGGCGCGCGAAAGTAGCGGCCCGGAAAAGACGTGAGTGGCGGATGCGAGTTGCAAATTGCAGCCCTTCCCTGGAAAACACTCAGCTCGACGCTGTTAATACTCTCGAGGATACACGAGGCGGCGAGGTGGCCAGAATCTTTCGCCTACCCATAGCCAAAGGCTGTATTCCTTTTCAGGTCCGTATCTCGGATTCAGAACAGGTGTTCTGCAGCGACCTGCAGCGACCATTGAAACATTGCTATCAGCGCTTCATGTTCCCATCTGCCCATGGCATCCGTTCGTGTTGGCTAAAGATTTACGCAGGATTTCTCTGCTCTAGGGCATTGACATACAAAAAAGCACACACCACCGTTTGGATCCTTCCAATGATCTGATCTGCCCTCGAAGTTGCGTCAACAGTCGGTCTAAGTATTGGCGCACTACTGGCAAGTTGTGCTGTCCGTAAGGCAACGTCGACGCCCCCACGTTTCTGCCCTTACAGCCATTGTATAGTACGAGATGCCTTCTCATCCAGAGATAAGAGAAGCACCCGTTTGTTCTGCGACCTTTCAAATCGTCAAGGTGAACTTAATGCGACCGGCATGGGACGGGAACAGCTTACACTCGAGAACACAGCATTTGCGGTTGAGGCGGTATGGAAGTCTGCTGCCCGTCACTCTCGTCGTCGGTGATACCTATAATCTACAGGCCTATCAAATCACGGATGTGTTTTGACCTGCTCTGCGTGACGGCGGACTCTTGTTTCTGGTCGGCAAAAGAGCTGTCATCACTACGAATCCTGAACCCCATTCGAGACCGACCGTTGTCGATATTCATTCTACTAGTCTCTTCCGCGAATTCTTGTGCAACGTCATCGTTTGTCGCATTTATTTTTATTGAAACAATTTTCGTGGTTATTTTCGCGACAACAATCATTTCCTTTGGAAGACTGCAAGTTCCAGCGATGCAGATGCCACACTCAGATTCCTATGGACAAAGCACCATGGGACTGTCGCCGACGAGCTCAGCACCCCGCAGCGGTATGGCCGACTTCTTCGCCCCAGATGTCTTCCGAGCTGTCTTGAGTGATCCTGCCACTGCCATCCGGCTCAGATCTTTCTGCGAAGCCAATGCCTGTGGCGAAAACATTGTCTTCTTAGAGAAGGTATGTTTAAAAGGTCTAATTCAGCCGTCAAAGACACCAACCACAAGCCCAGATTGAGCAATATAGCCAGCTTCTGGCCCAAGCACAAGAGCTGCTATTCGATATCCACGCTACCTACACTTCTCCTGATGCAACCGATCCCGTCAACATAACGGAGACCATCTCAAGGGATTTGACTTCCGCCATCAACACTGCTACTAGTGTCACGTTCTATGCGATGCAGGATATATTTGCCCATGCCCGGGAACATGTAGAGGGTTTGATTCACGATGATATCTATCCCCGATTCGTGACACACCAATTGATGGCAAGCGCGACGATGGCGTTGGCTCATGACCGGAAGACATACCAAAGACTCGGTGACTGCTTCTGTCTTACAGATCCCAAGTAGGGCATTCCTCATCGGGTACCCCGGCCTACGTTGACATAAGACAGGGTTGCGGATAACGCAATACTGTACGCTTCTGATGGTTTTCTAGATGTCACAGGCTACAGTCGCCGCGATATCATCCCACGTAATTGTCGCTTTCTGCAGGGCGCAAAAACCGACCGTACGTCCGTAATTCATCTGAAGTCTGCTATAGACAATGGCCAGGAGAGCGTTACACTGCTTCTCAATTATCGCAAGGACGGCACTCCGTTTTGGAACCTACTGTACGTCGCTCCGCTTCGTGATGAGGCTGGAAACATAATTTTCTTCCTTGGTGGTCAAATTGACTGTTCAACAACTATTCATGGCAAACCCGACGTAATGAAAATCCTGGAGCTAGATGACAGGAAAGTTTTCCAGGCACACCGCGGCGATTTGGCAGTGAACGATACGTTGAACTCAACTGCCACATCACCAAGAGAGCAATTGAAAAGGCATCGTCACATATTCAAGTCAACATCGTGCTTACCTACAGATGTCAGACAAGGACCAGGCATGGAAAATGACCTGATTGGATGGCTTGGGGGTATGAACCTCGAGACACAGATGCAGATGTTCCGGACGGCGTATTCCAAGGTAGCTCTTTCGTTCCACACACACGCGCGGTGTCAAGTTTCTGACATGTGTACAGTACGTTGTGCTCAAGATCAAGGACCGTGCAGGCTTTAGTATTGCGCATTACTCGACTTCCGCGGGCGACTTACTACGTCTGAGTCGGACGCAGGGGACAACCGAGCGGATCGTGAATGAAGACATCTTCAAAGTTCTCGCCGAACGTTCACCTTCATCATCCTCTGTCATGAGATCGTACAAGAAGGCAGTGACAGATTTCTTGGCTCAAGGAAAAGCGGTGAGTTTGGACATAAAGGTGGTAATCGAAGAAAAGGCCCGGAGCGTGATGCCGACATGGCCCGTAGTCAAGACAGAAGAACGGTTGATCAGTCACTGGACACCTTGTAAGGACGAAGAAGGCCGGGCGAAGTATGTCGTGCTTATCCTTGCGGAAGAGAGAGACTTGTAAATCTCTTTGACGCCTGCTAGATGAGCAAGATATGTAAACGCGACCGCAGTCCATCTGCAACAGGTAGCCAGATAGTTAAGTAATCTCGCTAGCTACAGATCCTTGTCAGAACGATTCGGCGCATCATGCTTTCTATTAGGACAGAATCACGGATGAAGATAGAGGACCTCAGCTTGATTTTGTTGTTTTAGGGTCGCACAGATTAACGACGAATGCGAAGATCGTTCAAAAGGCCGCTGCGTCTCATCTCATCTGTTGTGCTACGGTCCTAAGTATGAAATCTAGACCGATCGATAGTAGTCAGATCTTGAGACAATGAAGGAGAGGTTACAACACGTAGAGGCTTTGCATGAGGATGCCTAATTCACTCTCTTGAACCACAATTACTCTTATGAACCACCACCACATCCAGCCGATATCCATGGATATTGCGCCAAGACATCCATGGATGTACTGGATGTGGATGTGCCTCCAAGATCCATGGATGTGGATGTGACCAACATCCATGGATATCCATCCAGTGCCATCACTGGTCGTGAAGCAGTTGTGCGTTTTATCAACAACGGCGACCGCGCGAATTCACTCCATCTCCATGGGTCTTACAGCAAGTGACCCTGCTGCATCGATCATGTTCATTGCCGGTCACTAATGGAACCGAAAGGTCGAGCTCCCTTAGATGGCTGGGCTGAGGATACCACCGAGCCGGGACAGTACAAAGACTATTACTATCTGAACGGTCAACATGCAAGGACCCTTTGGTATCATGATCGTGCGGTCGATCACACTGCCGTATGCCATTGCCTCAAGGCTCGCTGGATAATTGTTGACACGCTGGATTATAGGAAACCACATATTACGGCCAAGCAGGATTCTACATCTTGCATGATCTTGACGAGTTGAAGATTCTAATAATTTTGTGTTTAGGTCGACTTCCAAATCACCAGTCGTGTCGGAGGTCGAGGTCAAGTCATGCCGTACGAAGCCGTGTCGTTGAGATATGTGATTTGGCTCAACACAGGACAAACCGTGAGGGTGATCCCGGGATATGCTCCATGGGATGGTATGTGTTACTACAAATACTCACGGTGCGTTGTAGACTTATGCTCACCTTTGCATAGGACTTTACATGTTCCACTGTCACAATCTAATGCACGAGGTATGAGCTGATGACCTGTCATGAAAGAGAATTTTGAAGCTTACGCAGTCGCCGAACAGGACCACCAGATGATGGCAGCATTCAACGTCACTGTGCTGGAAGATCTAGGCCACGATGACAAAACTCGCTTCATCGACCCCATGGAGCCTCGATATCGAGCCGTATCCTATCCAGCCAACGACTTTGCAACACGCTCGGGCAATTTCTCAACTGTCGAGATAGACAAGAAATCAGGCTTCTTTGCAAACCTGGATGCGTATGCCCACGAGGCTGATGCAGATACAGCACTAGTCTCGTATTGGAAGACACATGTTGCAGCAGTGCCCAATACACTCTCAATCAGCACGAAATCGAGCTCTAAGACCACGACTTCAAGCACGAAGACTACTTCCAAATCTACAAGTTCGAAGACGAGCACGACAAAAGCAATGACGACTACTGCTTGGTGTTGCGGCTTGACGGTGTCAAGGTGATCTCCAGGATGTAGACAACTCTTGTCAGACGCTGATATACCCATCGTGGTTACTTCTCACCAAGTCGAGAAGCGACAGCTGGTCGGTCTACCGAGAAGGGCGATGAGGTGGGCAGAATATGGTTGGAAAATGGCAGCGTTGAATATGATAGGCTGTGTTTGGATTTGCGCAATCTTCTTGCCATTGGAGGGCTATGAAACAATGAAACTCTGAAATCAAATCGTCACAAGGTATCGCTGACCTCGTTGTTCCAGTATCTTTTCGACTTCGAATACGTCATCTTTCTCTATCTTTCTCTATCTGGAAGTGGAATGTCGTCTGCAACGGGGGTTCTGGATCGGCCGGTTCCAACAGTGATATGTGAAACACAGGGTGTATTTCGCATCGTCAGGAACTTGGAGTTTATAGTTGACTGGTCCCCTGACTTCTGAGATTAAAAACGGTTCGACTTGGACGTGTTTCAGTTTTCTTGTCGTCCGTTGACGTCGTGAGTTCTTTGTAAGCAAACATACTTTATCTCCCCTCTTTAGCTGAGGATACGGTTTTGATTTTTGTCTACTCTGTCGTAAACACCGTTCTGGGACGATAGTATTTTTTGTCGTAATTGCTCATGCAATTTCTTCAGCGCGTCGCTGGCAATCATCGCTTTATCTGCGTTTAGATGCTGTAATCTAGGCTCCATAGATAGATTGGGGTGCTTTCCAAAATTAGCATGGAATGGCGTGATTCCTGTTGTTGCAGAAATTTGTTGGTTCAGCGCCAATTGTGCCATTGATAAGTAGTTCACCCAATTGTCCCGAGCGTAGTTAACATAATGTCGCAGGTAAGCCTCGAGCGTCTGGTTCGTTCTTTCCGTCCGGCCGTCGGTCTGTGAATGGTAAGCTGTCAATAGCTTATGTTTGATGCCCATTACAGAGACCAGTGTTTTCCAGCAATTTGACGTGAACAGCTGATCACGATCCGTAATGAAGTATTTGGGGATCTTGTGATACCTGATTAGTCTATCCAGAACCAAGTGTGCCAATCTCTCTGCCGCACTCGATTTCAAGCAGGGAATAAAGTGCGTGTATTTCGTAAGTCTGTCGACCATAACCAGTATCGAGTCGTATTGAATACGTAGGTTCGAGCCGTCCAGCGGCTGTAAGGTACGTAATACAGTGCTAAAATCCATTGTGACTTCGTCCCAAGGCTGCAGCGGTGGGTCCACGAATTAGATCTCTCCATACTTTGCATATCTAGACGACTTGTCTATCTGACAGCTACAACATTTCTGAACGTATGCCGTAACCTTTGCTCTCATCTGTGGGAAGGCAAAGTTGCGTTGTATGATCTCGAGTATTTTGGTGATGCCAGGGTGCCCGTGTGTCGGATCATCGTGGTGATCTTGGATCCACTGCTCCTGGTGTTTTTCCGGCACTTGGGATTTGTCGTGTGAGATTGAAAAGTCTTCTTCATCATCCTTCATGAAGCGCAACATAGCATTAAACTCATGTGTCCGCGCGCTGAGTGTCCCATCCTTGTTGGTTTGGAGGATGCTGTGTACGACCAGAACCAAAGAGCCAAGGCTGCTCTTTCCATCTTCGAGAAAGTTTGAGCCAGTGGATTGACGTGTATTCGACAGCGTGGGTTAGAGAATTGTCTACTCATGTTCTGATCACTGATCCCTGTGTCTTCCGCTCATAGGTCTCGTCGTTCCACATCGCTTCCTCGAGTATTACTTACTCTTCGTTTGCCTTTCGCCTGTTTACACCTTGTATCGTCGCCGCCCCCAGGCTACCGTCGCGCTGCCTGGTCCCGGCTTCGTTCAGATACTCACACGAATATGGCTACCTCAGCTGAAATGGACACCTTGGCTTGTAGACTTCGGCCAGAAGGTAGGTTATTGTGTCTTGTTCGAGGTCACTCCGCCGGAACACTCTTTCCATAAAGCTTTACACAGCGTTTGGAATCTCTGAGTTAGTCTCTCGAACAGGACGGAGACATCAACCGCTTACCCCTCTCGACGGGACCGGATCAAATCAAGAGACACGCGTCCTCCATAACGCTCGCCATCCGCATCAGGGTCGCATCTCGTCGGCAGAAAAACAATGGGCCAAAAGTTCGTCCTATATACCTCGTGGTCCCGGTCGAACCACTTGCCCTGGCATGTGCCCCTGTCGACTACGATACACTCAGCCACTGGGGTTATCACTTTGCATACATTTGGTTGGCTCATCCTTGTTTGAGGCGGAACCGAATCGAAGGCGAGATTCCAAAACTGAAGACAACTCCAGACCTGCCTGTGACGATCTTTCAAGAGTGTTTAGCAAGTGAGATGATGCGAGTGAGCACGAAGAACCAGTTGTTCGCGCCGTCAACGCCTTATACATTGACGCCTCAGAGATGTCGCTGATCTTCCACGATTTATTCAACCATGCCCCTTAATTATGCTGTTCAACTATGCTGTTTAGCATTCCTGTCCTGATTCCAGGTATTGTCTAATTGCTAACATCTATCTTCTACTAGCAAAAATCAGAGGCGCCGTACGTCTCAACCCACACCCCTATCCTGTGCATCACTGACATCACTAGGGTCCACGTTGCATACATCGAGGGGTCGTAAAGGTGAACACGTCCTGTTGAGATCGCCAACGCACATTTGTGGCAGCCTTTCCGATTTGACGTGATTAGGCAGCACTACCACTACCGAAGCTGTTTCCAGACGAACACAGAATCTGGTGAAAAACTCGAAGCGCCTCTCCAAAGCTTTAATTTTCTGCCGCATTCGATGGAGTTTTGAAGATCAACCGCGGCACTCCCGTGCCTGTTATCAATCTCCCTAGATGTCACGCTGTCGAATTCCTTCACAAGGGCGGCCTCGTCCCATGCGAGCGTGAGGTTTATGATAGGCACGGCAATCCAATCCCTAGAATGGGCTGCCCACAAACAATTTGCCCGTGGCATTGAGGGCAATCCTTTTTGTCAGTCTGTTTTAATCATTGGATAGCTTGATTCAAGCTGCTTCTTGAAGAAGCGCAAAACTTTGTTGTATATGAGTCAAAAGATACGCGATCTGACGATCTTCGAAATGCAAACACTGCCTTTACAGTTTGTAAATACATAATGAATCTTGTTTTTGAGACTATTGCTCTTCGTCTCCAGCCTCTCAGCTCTAACGACGGTCACTCGATGGGGAACTTGAAACAGCTCGATCAAACCGTTCATAAGCTGCATACACTACTGTTGATTTTAAAATGTGCGCTTTGCGAATCGCTGCTCTGAGTTCGTCAATTAGACTACATGTTGCAACGGTTGAGTGCGGCAAAGGAAGGCTTCCAGCAAGCCCCAGTATCCGTAGCTCCCCAACGGCGTTACTCATGCATGTTGGGATTAAGACACCCATTTTACTTTGCAGCATATGACTAGGTCTGGATGTACTGTTGATTGAGCCAAGGTGCAGCGGCACCAGGGCCGTGAACCACAGACCACGTGAATAAGGAACACTAGAACAAGTTCAAATGAGAATTTTCCAATCAGGATGACTCGTGATCAGGCACAATAATGCCCGCTTACAAACTTTGTGCACCACGGTCTTAGAGCCAAATTGCTAGTTTGTTTCGAACTTCTTACATCCCAATAAAACTAACTTCCTACATACCACTCCGTATCTACACGCATTTTGGACACCCAAGACACTCTATGGACCTATGGCTTGTTCAGGCCCCCTCCTCCCCGCTGCCCAATATCAGACTCCTACGCGCCCTCCCAAGACTCGACTCACACCTCACTTTCTACCGCTAATAACACTCGAGTTGGCAGTAACACTGCAGACTTCGGTGACAACGAAGCTAGTGTAACAGCCTACTATCACGGTCTCCCCTGGTCAAAATTAAGAGGTGGTTCATTTGGTCCCTCCCCAGACCAGTGTGGTTCAGAAATGAAATCTTTGAAATTAGCCACTAATGTTAGTTTCATTTCAAAAACTCTGAAATTTGTAGGGCTTGATGTCAGTTTCATTTCAATTTTATTTCAGATTTCAGTAATTTCAATGCTTATATAGTAGCTACCTCGTCGTCGCTACAGAGGTCATCAGTATCGATGTATTCAGCATCCAGTTCAGCATTATGGACTGGTAGTTCATCGAACTTCTGGTGCTTCTTCCAGCTCTTGAGACACTCAACCATTTCAAGGTGTTGAAAGGTGATCTGAGCACGATCCCATGGTATAGCTCGTCGACAGCTGCTGAATACCCTCTCAGACTCAGCAGACATTGGACTGGCCGAGAGGATATCGATGGCCATGGGAGCAAGGTTGGGGTATTGACGCTGTTGCTGAGCTTCAAGCCACCATTGCAGAGGGTTGTCAATGGGGAGGGGGTCGCCGTTGATGAAGTGGTCGAACTCATCTGTGACCTTCTTGACAAGTGCAATTGATTGCTTCCAGTCCTTGAAACCACGCTTGACCTGGTAATGTAGCTCGGGTTGGGCTTGAGGTGGAGGTGGAGGTGTGTAATATTGTGTCTTGTACAGCGATCTCGCAGCTCTTTTTGCATCCTCAACCCAGTCACGGGGCCAGTGGTAGTCGACGTATGCGGCTCGATAAGAGGGGTGGAGAAGGATAGCACATTGGTATGCAGGCGTCTGGTCATTGATTGCGTACCAAGACTCATATACGTAGCGGCTCGATTGAAGGGCGGTTAAGAAAGCAGTGTCATCGGCGTGTTCAACAGTGGCTTCATCATAATGAACTCGAAGGTAGTCCATTGCAATGATGACCTGTGATGGTTAGCAAGAGCTAGAGACGCGCAAGAAGATACGGACCTGCTCGAGGGTTGCCTGGTCGCCTTCAGTCTCTTTGGTAAGCACTAGGAACTGCTTCAGAAAGTCATATGTGTTCTGGATGACTAGCCAGTCCTCTTTATGAAGCGCGAACTTCCTTAGCTCTGGATACTTCCACTGCCATTCAGAGAGGGTCTCATGGCATGCAAGCGCGCGTTCGAACATCCGGTAGTAGCTGTTCCATCGCGTGGTATTGTTGGTGACAGGAACAAGGCCAGTGAGGAGCTTGAACTTCTGCGCAAGGCGACGGGTGCCTTTGATGGTCTTCATTAAACACTCAAGCAGCTGAACTGACTGATCTGCTACCCAACCAGTATCCTTGCGGGCAAGGACTGCTACAGGGTCCTCTGGATTGGTCTCCCTTGCCTTCTCAACTGCTTCCTCTGTTGTGTGGTTCCAGAAGGCTTGCAGGATAAGGTTGTTCTGATGGCCAAAGCAGCGAGTTCTGTACTGAACAGGATCCCAGACAATATCAATGGTGTCGAGAAGCCTTGAAAGCTCGGCCATCATCGTGTCGTTACAGGTAGCATTATCTGAGGTGATGTAGCCAGGGTTCTTGATGCGCAAGGACTGGATGGTTTCGAAGAGGCAAGGCGCAGTAAGCTTGCCAGCATGGCCTTCTGGTAAATTGTGTAAGTTTAAGAGTGCCTTGTTTAACTTGCCATCAGGTGTGACCCAGCGACCAGTCACTGCGAGAAGTTCCAAGTTGCCGTAGTTTGAGGTCCAGCTGTCAGTTGTGAAGTGTATTTGAGATTTGGACTGCGCAATAGCCTGTCTGAGTTGGTCCTGTTGAAGACGAAAGAGGCGCTCAATGTGTCTGGCAACAGTAGTATGACCCTTGATGAGGAGGTCAGCAGCTGCTGGATTGAACATGGCCATCAATTCATCGAACTCTGGATACTCAACGAAGCGGAAGGGCAAGTGGTTGCGTGTGATCAGAGTAACGAGTAACTCGTTCGCAGCATTGGCATCAACGAGGTTTCTCAGTTGGTTCTGGAAAGCAACCTCTGACTGTTGCTTGAGTTTCTCACCCCCAAGAAGCTTATCAATGGGACCAACAGGCTGCCGTGTTGAGAGCTTGATGCCGTGTATCTGGAGATGTTCCCTAATCTGCTGGTAATTGGTGGTGTTCTTGCTGCAACGCGCACAGTACCAGATCCGCTTGCCCTTCTTTTTCAAGGGTTCCTCGCCTTGAGGCGCTCTTGAATAGCTAAACAGCTCCTTGCCGTCGCCTTTTGTGACACGCTCTTTCTGTTGCTTTCGGAAGCTTGCTTGAGGGCGAAGGACATCCGTTGATGTGGCAGGATTGATGATAATTGGCGTGGTCTCAGGGGTCTCGGGTGTGGCCTGAGAAGGTTCAGATGTAGGAGGAGTTAGTAGAGCAGGCTTCAGAGCTGTACGAGAGGGCGGGAGTGTCTGTTTCTGCCTTTTAGCGGGTGGTGGAGGAAGGGGATAAGTGTCAGTTTCACGCTCAGAACCATGCTCAGATGCGGCAAATAAGGACTCAGTATTGCCCTCAGAGTTCTGGTACTCAGCTTGGGGGACAATGGTCTTTCTCTTGCCTCCATTACGCGTGCTATAAGAGAGTAATGACTGCTTGACGGCCTTGCTAGCACGAAGGACCTGACCGTCGAGGCACTGAAGCCTAGGGTTATCTTGAGACTCTAGAAACTCTGGACCCTGGCTAGCTGCCACCAGCGCCTGTATTGCGTCCATTATACAGTCAAAAAAAAAAAAAGACAGTTCGAGGTTGCAGAAGGGAGTAAAAAGGTGTGCAGAGTGTGACGGGAAAGGCCTTTTATACGTATCAAAGTGTTGAAGGATTACAGAAGTAAGCGAGGATCAATGTCCGAAATTTGTAATTCTTTTGGTGTGTTAATCAATGCAGTGGTTGGGTCGATGTGGAATAATTTAGAAGTTGATGCGCGCGTTGCGACAGATGGCTGGCGACGCTCGGGCACTGGTTGCGAGGTGCAACGGATCCTATGGCTCTGATTGGCCAGATCTTATCTCGGAGATGAGATCTGACGCTCCGACTGGTCAGATCCGTGTCGCGTTGGTGAAAGATTTGCGCGTCAACCCAGCGAGCTGTGCTAGCAGTCTAGCGAGCACGCAGCTCGCCCTCGAGCAACTGAATCTACCTAGATGCTCCATTTTGACGCTGAAATTGTTGCTACGGGGCTTACCCTGGCTTCTAGTTGCTGTACCACTTGACGACGACTGCGTTGGCTATTGAAACCATTGAAACCCTGAAATGTTTCAATTGAGTAATTTCAGTTTAATTTCAAGCTAATAACTGAAATATTTCATAGGGTTAATGTCAGTTTCAGTGATTTATTCCAAAGTCAGTTTCATCTCTGAACCACACTGCCCCAGACGGTGCAGGCTTCACAACTAGCTGGATCCGGAAACATGGATGGAACGTTGTTGAACTCCCTGGAAAGAAGAAGCCTTATTGGATCTGCCGGCTATATGCACCCAGTGATGAACATGAGGCGTGAGGCCTCACCTCATTACCTCATGAATCTGAGGCCTCATGAATATGAGGGCGACTCCCGTGAGGCCTCATAGAGTATGAGGCCTCATCGGCAGTTGTTCGGCAGGAAACTATATGTGTCGGCGTATCGCCGGTATACAGGACGCACAGGCCAAGTTTTTGCTGTGATGGAGACCCTAACTGTTGCAGGTAGCACCCTGACCGCTGCAGGGCACACCCTGTCTCCTCATGATTTTTTTTTTTTTTTTTTTTTTTTTGAATCATACTCCATTTACCACTGTGTGGCTTGCCGGGAAAACTATCTAGCTACTCGGTTATTTACAGGTATGTG